>JAXCGZ010001971.1:65000-72500 GCA_037179515.1 Halocaridina rubra | reverse complement strand
CTCTGAGACCCCATATATGACTCTGAAGCTTTACATGATTTAGAAATAGGATGATAGTTTTAAGAAATGGAACTGTCACCCTCGTTTTGGAGAAGCTGAAAAGAGGATATGTTTAAAAAATGGAAGATAAGTGCTGGTTTTTAGGGAGTTGCAAACGAAACAGCATTGTTGGACGCCTTTGTAGCTAACGTAGTAATGCGCATAAGTCTGAAGGCTACTGACTCGGATTCGAGCGCACTTTTGGCCTTCAGAGAGGAAACCCACCTTTAATCTTCCAGTTCCATTCTGTTTGTTTTTAGCCTTTTTTATGGGAACTAAGTTTGACATAAAACGATGCGCACTCAGATAACAGCAGTGTATAGGAGCAAGCTCTTAGGTACACTCCCCTTAAACTTCAGGTGGGAAGCCTTTGGTATTATATATTTTATTATCGTCTAAACTAAAAGTTTGTTTCTAACCCTACTGCGCAGATACGTAGAGCAGAAGAATGAGAGCGTAGGAGGAATAGTTTCCGAGGAAGCATTAAGAGTGGAGCTGGAACAAAATGTTGTTTTTGTTTTGCCATTTTATGTGTCGCTATTAAATCCCATTTGAGCGGGGGGTGAATAAAGACGGGTTGGAGCTGAGGGATTAAGGCTGAATACCCTTTCTAACACCCAGCTGTGGGTATGAACTCGGATCTGTCACTTCCCTAGTTATGTGCTCTAATGACGTTGCTCCCGGAGTTTCCAGGAGAGAGAGAGAGAGAGAGAGAGAGAGAGAGAGAGAGAGAGAGAGAGAGAGAGAGAGAGAGAGAGAGAGAGAGAGAGAGAGAGAGAGAGAGAGAGAGAGGTTTTAAAATTACTGGTATACATGCCTCCAGTCTCGAACCTCTGTAAAGGGTGTTGTACATATGAGCTGCAGGAATGATATCAGCAAATTCTCCAATGAAAATCAGGGAAATAATTTTGAATGTGGCCACTCAGCATATTTTATAATGCAAAATCAATACAGTGATTTATCCTCTAATAACAAGATAAATTATTGTCATATATGCAAATCGATGAATTTATTGGCAATGAAGTATGATAAATACATTACGATAAAGAACTGAGTTTTTACAACATGCTTTGGAATGAGAATAAATAAAACTGAGTTTTTACAACATGCTTTGGAATGATAATAAGTAAAACACTGAAATTATGAATACGTGTAAAACACTGCAACGCAATGATATAAAACATTAAATTATTTCTTAAAGATAGTTGCTATAAAAAAGCATAATATTATTTTGAAACAGTTTTATCGCACTTATTTTCTTAAAATTATAAAGATTCTACGTAACATATGTGATGGGAATTAAAAAAAGATATATATTTTTTTTAAACCGACACAAGTTTATTATCTTGAGATATAATAAACTAACTTCAGCAAGGCTTGATTTGAGATATAATAAGTGAACTTCAGCAAGGATAGATTTCAAATTCATGAATTAATCTAAAGCATTTAAAAGATGATTATTCAAGCTAATATGTTATGCAAATACGAGTAGAACCAGTTTAATTATTGAAAAAATAAAAAAAGATGAATAATGACTATAATACAATAAATGTTTTCAAATTATATATTAATGAAAACTATGCATTAGTTTACCAAAAATAGCATATCTAAAAGGAGAAATGTATAACTTTGCTAGTTTCTTAAAATTTAATTTTGTTATTCCATAACTCAGGTGCAACAAACCAAGCGTCGTTGACAAAATGACCCAGGAGTTTATAACCTTTTTCTTCCATTAGTTTATAAAGCACATTAACATTTTCCGTCAGTCGAATCGTCTCTATGCACAACACTTTGAACTTTATTTTGTCCCAAGGCAAAGTACGTAACACCTGCAAAGCATAAAAAAAATCAAATGCAAGTACACATATTCATATGGACGCATTCTAACTTGTAAAGGGGGGTGGCAGAATCAAAGCATACTCATTCATCAGAAGCTATTATACCTCGATCACTCCTCTTAGCTCCTTGGGGATCTTCTGCTGTGAGGGTCTATTGCCCACACCCACCAGTCTCAGTTTACTGTGCTAGCAGGTGCGATAAATCCCTTTGCAAGTGGTTACCTTGTTGTTTTAGACTCTCCACCCACGGATGGGTGGAACGGGTCATGGAGGAGCCATAGGGCGGTCGCCAGCAGACACAGGCCCCAACCCCCCACTGTGGTGTCCAGCCACAGCAGTAACCTCCCTATTTCAGTTTACAGGAGAGATTCTTACATATGTGATTCCTTCTCTCCAGGACAGGATTCAAATTGAAGGACATTTATCATTCCTTAAACGTAGCCCCAATTTGTGACTTCAAACATTAGAAAAATGCTTTCTTATATCTTGCAGATACTTCATACGAAGCTTCTGACTGGAAAGGATTAATCCAAGATGCAAGCAACCTAAAAAGCTCAGCGGTTAAGTTCCTGGTTCACAATCAGGTGGTTCAGAGTTCGAACATATAACAAGGTATGTACATATTGTCCAATAGACTCTGGATCTTGTAAAGATTAGGAGCCTCCAGAGGACCACGTAAAGATTAAACACAGCCATAACTGTTAGGTTAGGTTGAGTTGTTTTGGGATAGGTTAGGTTAGGTTAGGTAAGGTTATACTCCTTGCCTTGTAAACATGAATAGCTCTAGAATACCCCAGTGTTACTCTTTTTTTTTTTTTTTTTTTTTTTTACATGATTCCTCAATCATTATGGGAAAAGATAGAGATATGGCCTCATGCTGTTGTACCCCCTAGCAACTCAGTAAGCTACATGAATAAGTCAGTATCTGCAGGAGTAAGTAGTGTAGCAGTTACTTTGCGAGTTAAGTCTATGATATGGGAATAATGCATGTTCTGTATTTCTAGAAAATGAAGAAATTGGATGCGCTCTGTCAGTAAAACAAGACCGCTTAACATATTCGGATCCGTAAGAAGAGTAACCCTAGAGGGCGCTCTATAGGGTCATTCATGTTTACAATGCAAGTTAACTTTACTAGATCCTAATATTCTTTGTTTACATTTGAGTCAATTTTTTTTTATAATGGAATCCATTTATTTTTCACCATAAACGATGTTTTTATTGCCGGAGTAAGTAGGAACATGTTGGAAGAAGAATAATTAGAATGGAACTGCCAGGCAGAAGAGCCAGAGGTAGGGAAGAAAAGGTTTATGAATGTGGTGAGGGAAGATATTAGGGTGTGTGTGTGGTGTGACTGGGAGGATACAGGAGATAAGGGGATATGGAGACGATTGATCAGCCATGACGACCCTTGACGTAAGAAGACGAAAGAGTTGTTGATGAGAAGTAAGTAAGGAGAAACCAGAAACACAAGAAACAAAGATACAGAAACGACACCATTCCGTGCGTACTCATTTGTTTAAAAGCAAGCAGTTGTACAACAGGTTGAATGCACAAACCGAACCCCTAAAACTTACCGGTATTTCCTGTGACTCCACATCAAGAGAGAAGAAATCAACGGTTGTGACGTTAATAGCCTTCAGAAGGGAATATAAAGGATACGCTTTTATTTTTTGGCCTATGCTATCCTTACTAATTATGCTCTCCTTGCCTGCTAAACCCACATGTCTGCAAGATAAACAGTACATACAGTGATGACTTGTTATTATGTTTTTTGCTCTATGTATAAAACTTCCCAAAATCAACAAACTGAAATATATGATTGCATAACATAACTAGGTAAAGTTTGAACCATTTTGTCTTAAAAACAAATTAAGTTATAAACACATTACTTTCTCTGCTTCTCCTCTTAATCTCATTATATGTTCTTGGTTGAACTTTAATGATAGACTGAATGAATAGTGCATACTTCATTTTATCAATGAGATGCCATACTTTACTGAGCTAGCAGGGTAGCTTGTAGTAAAAGAACTGAGGCCCTATTGTATCAATAGGTTTGGTACATTTAGGTGCAACCGTTTTGGCTCTGACTGTTTGGGTTCTGAACCCATTTTGGCGGCTTCTGGGACCAAGAAGATTTTTACACAGTATTTTTAGAGCCAAACCTATCCCAACCTAATCTAAATCTCTTTACAAATTGGATGGCGCCAAAAATGACAGTGCCAAAGCGCCTGCACCCAAACTTCATCACCCAATAGACCCATTCCACATATCAACATATCCTGCAATTCCTCATCTCCTCTGCTAGTTGTTTCATGCTAAGAAATTTTTCAACGAGAATAATCACCAGCTACTATTCCTCTATCTTTTTTATTTTCTTCTTATATCGCTCAGGAAATATGAATATAGAATCCTTGGAATGCTTCCCTATCACCAGAAAAAAAGAGTACAAAAACTTACTTTAGTATAATATGTGACGGTGACTGAACTCCAGAGAGAGCTGCATTAACTTTGTAAGCCTTCCTGCCTTTCTTCATTAGGTCTTCAAAGGTGTCATGGTTTGGTTCAATGAGTAAACCAGTCCAACCTAATTCTCTCTCGAAATACAAGCTATTGCTTAAGAATTCACCATCAATGGCTCCTACTTCAATGAAAAATCCATTCCTCTGCAAAGTGTAAAATAATTGTTTTATCAACCTTTATTATAGGACAGTAGTAAAATTGGCTCTAGTGCTAAAAAATAATGAGCCGTCTCTTTGGAAGTTAACCTGGAACTTTTAGGTGGGTGAGCCAGCATGGGAAGATTAACTTGGGACTTTTGGATGGGTGAGCCTTCATGGGAAGAGTAGCCTGGGTCTTTTGGGTGGGTGAACCATCATGGTAAGATTTACCTGGGATTTTTGGGTGGGTAAGTCATCATGGGAATGTTATCTTAGGACTTTTGGGTCGATGAGCCATCTTGGGAAGAATTTTGGGAATTTTTGGTGGGTGATTCATTATGTAAGGATTAATCTGGGACTTTTGGTCGAGTGAGCCATCATGGAAAGATTTATCTGGGACTTTGGATAGGTGATCCATCAAGGGACAATTAATTTTTAACTTTTGGGTGGATGAGCCATCATGGCTAGATTAACCTGGGACTTTTGGGTGGGTTAACCATCATGAGAAGATTAACCTGTAAATTTAGGTGAAAAACTACATATATGAAATTTATTTTATTTTAGAAAATACAGTTTGCAAAATATATCATATATTGATCGCGGTCTGTCACCTCCTGAGTTGATTGTGCTAACCACATTGGAATGTATTGAAATTTACGTTCATCAAGGAAATAATTACTGCATCCTCCATAGAAAAATCATCTTGGTAAAATTTTCATGAATTTCGTTCTTAAAGATGATATACGAACCTTTCCCATAAATATTTAAATAATTCTCCACTTAATTCACAAGTTCAAAAACAAAATGCTGGCTTGAAAATTTAATATTTGTAGCATGAATTAAAAAAACATCTTGATGAAAGTTACACGAACGATGACCTTCTCTCTTAAAGATGATATACGAACCTTTCCTTTAAATATTTCTCTATCAAGCCACTGAGACTGCCCATGCTCAGAAAAATGCTTCGCTTCTGGGTGATTTAATTTGTAAGGTCCAGTCGAAGGTGGTTGAACAACACTCTCACGTAAGAATTGGATAAGTTTGGGATTGTCTTGAGGAACTCCCTGCAAGTAATAGAGTCTAATTGGCGTAAGAAAAGACGGACCTTGTAAGGGTGAGCAGCCACAAATTGCACTAAGGGTTATTCGTAGTTACATGGCAAGTCTCTTAACCTAACCTAGCCTAGGCTAACCTGACCTAACCTAGCTTAACCTAGCATAAACTAACCGGTGTTACTTTAGCGTGTGGTCTACGTCAGTATCCGTAGTCTGTGCTGTAAACTGACCTTTATTGTGCTGTCTACCTTTCATGGTATGAATTTATTACCCGTGCCTATCATTTTTATTACCCTTTTGACCTGAATACTAATCGAGACCAGTCTAAAAAATTTTTTTACTTATTACCTGTCTTTATCTGACTTAGCCTAACCAAGGTTAGGTTAGGTTAGATTAGGTTAGGTTAGGTTGCGTTTTATTCTGCAGTATGAATTATATTTAGAGGAAGTAGGCTGCACACTGAAGTGTAAAAGTGCAAGTAGACCCCACGCTGAAGTCTAAAAGTGCAGATAAACTGCATGCTAAAGTGTAAATGGCCTGGTAGACCTCATGCTATAGTAGTACCAACTAACCTAAAAATTTACGGAGTTATATTATTTTGCAATATGTTCAGAGGGGTTACTCATATCTGCTAGTTCAGGAAAGAGCAAAGGCAGAGAGTAGTTGGGGATATCTGGCAATCTTTCTCTCACTGAACTATACTTTTGTCTCAAAACTGCAGAGGAGCCATTCTCAAAGTCCCTGTCAGCTAAAGACTTTTGTAACCATTGTGGCCTCCATATTGTTTCAGTAGAAAATAACATATATGAAGAAAAATTTTACAGACATACTAAACAAGCATTGAAATTAGCTATTTTTTAAAAAGCGTTGAGAGCCCTTGAAATAAGTGGATATTTTTTAAGATTTTAGCAAATTTATTGTCAAGCTTTATTTTTATATCCTGAAATATTCAGAAAATCTAATATGTGTAATTTAATTAGAAATCTAAGAAATTATATTGTATATTTTTTGGTGGTCTATATTTAAAAGACAAAATATAATGAGTCTTTCAGCTCTTAATGATCAAGCTTCCAAGTTAATTGCTATTTTTTTTTTTCAAATATCCACTTATTTTAAAGGCGTCCAATATATGTTTAGCTAATAAAAAAAGTAACTCACACATTGCTGGGTGTAACCGAATTATTTATATTTATATTTCTAATGAGTGTAACACAGGCAGATAAGGAGCAGGAAATGAATAGGATGAGAGAATAGTCGAAGTACTGAGGACCTAGAGATTGTACAAACGTGCAAATTGTAAATAATATTTTTTATCAAAATATGTAATTATTGTAAATAGGCATAAATATAGTAATTATTAAGTTATTTTAAAGTTGTATTTAATGGGTCAATAATTAATCTTGGGTTGTTTGTAACTCCTTCCACTGAAATAGTTGTACATATAAATAACCTGAATTTCATCATTAAAACAGTTCATTATTTTGCTTTTAATGGTGAACATCCTCTTTTATGTATATAAGTAAACTAACTCTTGCTTTCCGTTTGAAGTAGTGAAGTAACTACAGTCATTACATTGATTACCCCGGAGTGCTTCTATCTCTCACCCACGCCATGACAGACATCAAACCTTCTGCAGTGGCAACAGACCTTATTGCTAACTTCAAACTCCCGACGTTCTCCACCATCGACGCCCACACCTGGTTCCGACGTGCAGAAATACAATTTCGTTTAAAGAGGATCAAAAATTCCGGAACACAAGCTGATCATGTTTTATCATCCATATGCCTTGGCCTCGACTACAGACACCTCGCAGAACTACAGATACAAGATCCTGAAAAGCAATCTTGTCGTACATCACTCACATCTCTTCAATGGAAAGATTTACCAATAGACGAACAAGGGAGTACCATC
>JAXCGZ010001971.1:52500-60000 GCA_037179515.1 Halocaridina rubra | reverse complement strand
TGCCACTTCCAACAAACCTCTTTCCACACACATCACTTGCATATATATATATATATATATATATATATATATATATATATATATATATATATATATATATATATATATATATATATATATGTATGTATATATATATATATATATATATATATATATATATATATATATATATATATATATATATACACACACACACACACACACATATATATATATATATATATATATATATATATATATATATATATATATATATATATATATATATATATATATATATATATCCATTCTTACTAAATAAGGATATACGTACTTTCCTTTTCATTAAAAGTCACAACTGCTTGTATTATGAATACAATCAGTGTTCCCAAAGAGACTGCAGAGATAACCTCAATGGAAGTAAACCGAGCCATGTTCAGCCTCTTATGATATCTGAAAATAAAAGCAATGAAATCAGTCTCCGAGATACGTGTGAGTTTACTCCTGAAATGTTGGCTATCTATAAAACCCTACCATTGATCCTTACCTTTCTCCCAGCATATCAGTTTTCCTCTTTGTTGATCCTAAGGCAGCCTTGGAATCGCTCCATTCTTCAAGGCCAAAATATGAATTATAATTTTTGCAATTGCTTACAGATATTGTTTTCGTCTTGAATGTAGTAGTGGTGTATTGTTTCAGTGAACTCTTTCCCACTGTGGCATATCTGAGAATGAGGCAACAGTTCGGTTCATTAAGAAAGCCTTAATCTCTTCCCTGTGTGTTAATCCACTTATACCAGAGATATGTTGTGATACACTGTTAGTTTTAAAGCGTTGTTACTTTCCTTTGAGCAATTCAGGCAGAACCTATGAGCTGACCAAGCTTTGTGTTCTGCACATTCCAGAAGGAGATGAAGAAATATGTGAGTACTTTTAGAATTTCAAAGGAAAATTAAATTGCATGTCTCTGCTCATCAGGAACCGTACAATTGAACTAATAAACCACCCTCAAGTCATTTTGTGAAGTAGCCTGGCTACCACTTGGGAGATTCAAGTGGCTCAGAAGACTCGTGCATATTCTTTTTGCCAGAGCCACTTGTGCCAGAGCCACTTAGGATGAGAAAAGGGCAGTGGTATCTTTCGTGTGGTAAGTAGAACCTGGTTGCTGAACAAACTCAGTGAGCTTTTCATTGGACGTGTGATGTTAGACAACATCATTAAGGAGCGAAGATATTCACATGATCCTTACACATATTTTCTGTGAGTGACCCAGGCATGGTGGTGGTGGTTAGGGTGGGGGAGGTGCAGCAGCTCTTTTTCCTCAGGAAGCTAAGACAAACTATTGAGACATAATTGATTCTGGTGAATGTGTGGCCACTGAATACGCATTTGCATGTAAAATGTTGACAGATCAGCTTTGTAGGGTGATAGACTATATGCAGTATTTATCAAACCGTCTATATCGACCTATCTGTTTATCTGTCTATCAACACCCTATCTGTACCTCTCTAAGAAATCCATGTAGCTATATCAATTTATCTATTTTTTTAATATACCTATTATATCAAGTAACGAATATTTCTCCCAATCATCTGCTATAACTATCTCTTAATACCTCTGTTCCAATTGCTAGCTTTTAGTTATAAAGATATGAATGAAATAATATCTATCTATATATCTATCAATCTATCTATCTATATATATATATTTATCTATCTATCTATCTATCTATATATCTATCTATCTATCTATCTATCTATCTATCTATCTATCTATCTATCTATCTATCTCTATCTATCAATCTATTCATCTATCTATCTATCTATCTGTCTCTCTATCTATCTCTCAGTTTACTCGAAGCTTTATTTGTTTATTTTTTATTTCTTTAGTCAGCTATGCATAGAATAATTACACGTAACATTTGTTCAAACGAACGATGTACTTACCTGTGGGAGGAAAATAATTTATTATTATTGTGGACACCTGCATGTATATATAACAATATAAATGGCTTTTTAGGGGGATCCGATCAACGCTTGAGGTAAATAAGATTTAAAAATACCTGCAGCTCATAATTGTACGTTTTAGAGTATTAATTTATGTAGCCGGCATTAAATAAAAATTAGTACCTCGTTGTTGAAGACATTTCTGGCGAAGAAACATGTACCCAGTTGAGAGGAGCCCTTTCTACCAAAAATTCTACATAGATAACTGGAACAATGTGTCCTGAACCCTTGTGTAATATTAAATGTCCTCTCTGAGGCAAAAGCATTAGTGCATATAAATATAAATTTGTTTATATATATATATATATATATATATATATATATATATATATATATATATATATATATATATATATATATATATATATATATATATATGCCCCCACACACACAAGGCCCTCCTTACTCCAACCACCCAAACCTAGGCCTCTCTTTGGCATTTCTCCCATCAACTTCCAATTTCATTATCTTTTTCAGTAGTCGTTCACTATCCATCCTCTCTGCATGACCAAACCATCTCAAAACATTTATATCTACTCTAGCTGCCAAATCTCCCATCACACCCATTCTCCCTCTCACTTCTTCATTCCTAACCCTATCCAACCGCGATACACCAGTCATACTCCTCAGACATTTCATCTCAAACACATTCAGTTTCTGTCTCAGTTTCTTTAATACCCCATAACTCTGAGCCCTACATTACAGTTGGCACAACCACTTTCTCATACAAAATTTTCTAAACATTCATTCCCAGCCCTCTAATCTTCATTACTCCCTTCAATGCACCAAACAGTTTGCATCCTTCATTCACCCTGTGACGCACATCTGCTTCCACTCCACCATTTGCAACTATAACTGAGCCTAAATATTTGAACTCGTCTACTTCCTAAAGTGCCTCTCCATTCAACTTAACATTCAGTCGAGCACCATCCTCGTTTCTTGTAACCTCATAACGTTACTATTTCCCACATTCACTCGCAACTTCCTTCTCTCACACACCATTCCAAATTCTGACACTAACTGACACAGCTTCTCCTCTGAATCTGCCACCACCACAGTATCATCTGCACACAGCAACTGATTCAGCTCCCACTCGTTATCATCCCTATCTACCATTCTCAAACCTCGACCTCGCACTCGCTCATTCACCTCTCTTACGACTCCATCAGTATACTAATTGAACAGCCATGATGACATCACACACCACTCTCTCAGTCCCACTGTCACTGGAAACCACTCACTCACTTCATTCCCTACCCTAACACAAGCTCTACTGCCGTCATACAAACTCTTCACTGCATGCAAAAGGCCATTTTGTACAAAAACTTGGTCAGAGGTGGTTGTGGTTGATCAAGTAGCAAATGCTAATACAGTACTATGAATGACTTGAAAATTTTCATTATGTGAGTAATTAAGTGATCACAAAAAGCAAGAGTTAAAAAAATGAAAATGCTTGCCGCAAGTTTACAAGTTTCTTGGAATGTTAGATACAGAAATCTTCTCATTTAAATAGGAAGATACCAAGTACAAAATAAAAAACGAACATAAAAGGTCAAACATTAAAGTTATATATGATGCCTTTAAAGTTGCTAATAGTGTGGTTTCTGTTTATGCTGACAAAATATTCAACAGACTAATACGAGTACAATGAGGGTTTGGTATGCAAGCTAAATAAAAATAAAAACTTACAAAAAAAAGTTAAACTAGGGTTCTGCGTAAATAAAAGAAGAGACTGGTAAAGAAAAAACTCACAAGTAAGTTGTACAGAAATAGTAAAGAAAACTAGAGAATATATAAGGGATAATGCTAAAAGCAGTAATAATATGCAGATTGTGGCAAGAACAAAAAATATGTTATAATATTTCATTGTATATTACTCATGCTAAACCAAATTCTTTTGTCCAGTCTCTTCTACCTCTCTATAATCTCTTTTGTATAAATTATTTACTTCAAAATATAGCAATGTGGCCATCAACATTCCTGTTGTTTGTGCTAAGCTCATATTTCTTTTAAAGCGGTAAAGTATGTGGAAGACAGCTTTTATTACTACTCAGTCTAAATTCTGCATTATCATGGTAAACATGCAAAAATTCTTCAAAAGCTAATAAAGCTAACTTACATTTATTATCTGGCTAAATATAAAAAAGTAAATCAACAGTCAAAATACCTCAAGTCAACTCGTATGAACTTTGGCTGCATGCATGTCTTTACTAATACAAAATATAGAAAAGGGGTCTACCTCACACCTATGATGCTCTTTTAGGGAAAAAAAGGCTCAAGTCCGATTTAAGGACAAGCACCATATCTCGGGAAACAATTACTTAAACCAACATCCTCGACTTTATTACAATCTAGCGAAGATAACTGCTTAATGCAAATTAACCTTTATATGACGACCCAATAAAACACTGTTTTAGCTTGGCATAATGGAGCCAGAAACACAGACTCATCTATTCTTTAATCTCCACAGACGATAACATACTAATACCGCGAAAAGCAACAATAATAAAAGAAGCGCCATATTTTGTGTGTAAATCCCAAAAGAATTTGTGAATCGCTTAATCTTAACCAATTGTGAAATATAGCTCTCTCCTCTCTCTCTCTCTCTCTCTCTCTCTCTCTCTCTCTCTCTCTCTCTCTCTCTCTCTCTCTCTCTCTCTCTCTCTATCTATCTATCTATCTATCTATCTATCTATCCATCTCAACACCTGTGGAGTATTATGGACATGTGTTTGTAGTTGGGTCCTGAGTTGCTCTTAATATCTTTAGCTAGAAGGAGTCTTTGAAAAATGAAGTCCGGAGAGTCATTAATTGACGTAGAAAAAAAAATTGTGTTGTTGCTTGTGTTCTGTTGAGAGATAAGGTAATCGCTTGGGTGACAGAAGCCTTTCCAGGTTTTCGTGCCCACCAGCAATGGGGTTTAGGTAACTCCTGCTATCTTCTTCAATGGGGTTGTTCAATAATAGATCGTCACAGTTTTCTTTAATTGTAACCGCTAACCACTTCATACTTAATACGATGAAGTCAGTCTGGCTCAAGCGGTAGCGTCCGTGACTCTGAAGCGTCAGGTCGAGGGTTCGCGCCCCGTCACGGTCTGAGGTTAGCAAGGGCATGCAATCAGGGAAACGATTACATCTGCCAAAACTAGTCCTTTGCAAGAAGGCACCCGTCCTAGCCCTTAGTTGAAAAAGGGAGTCCATGACGTAAATCCGGAACAACAAGTGTTAGTGGAGCCGGGAATGTATAAGCTGTTTTCTAGTGCGGTGACTGTTTAGACTTGGAGGGGAATACATTGCAATGTGGAGGTAGGAAAATTACCCCTTAGGAAAATTGCTCCATAGGACTACTGACCTTTTCAAAATCGTCCCATGGGACTATTGCCCTTAGGGCAATTGCCTCTTAGGACCATTACCCCTCAGGACGATGGTCCATAACCTAATCTAACCAAGCATGAAGTGTTAAATTGTTTGCGGTGAACTACCTATCATTCATTATTTCTGAATTATCTGATATATATAGCTTTAATATGTCCAAGAGGTAATTGTTCTTTTTGGTATTAGGAGTTAAGGGCTATAATTCTAGGGGCAATTGTCTTAAGAGGCAATTTTCCTTAGGAGAATCTGTCCTACCCCTTGCAGTGTTGGGAACTAGGATCTGGGTTTTGATGAAAGTACGAATGTGACCAGCGGCACACATGAAATCTCATATAGTCGTGTGAATTAGGCAAATAGTCATACTAACTCTACAGACAGCCCCAACTAATAGTTCCACAAGTACATACATACATATACATACATACATACATACATACATATATACATAATAATAATAATAATAATAATAATAATAATAATAATAATAATAATAATAATAATAATAATAATAATAATAATAATAATAATAATAATAATAATAATAATAATAGTAATAATAATAAAAATAATAATAAAAATAACAAAAATAATAATAATAATAATAATAATAATAATAATAATAATAATAATAATAATAATAATAATAATAATAATAATAATAATAATAATAATAATAATAAAAATAATAATAATATGAATATGAATACTATAAATAATTTTGAGAAACTATGACATTATAACTGAGATCATGATGATTACCATAAATTAGTATGCAGATGATGCCATAACAAGGTAATACGGATAGATCTCAAAATGGTGTATTTGATTCTGACCCATCGCTTTACCCTAAAAGTGGTCCAGGGCCCGAGGGCTCCACAGGGATTTAGTTTCTTTAGTTTCGTAGTAAATCCTCTCTCTCTCTCTCTCTCTCTCTCTCTCTCTCTCTCTCTCTCTCTCTCTCTCTCTCTCTCTGTATATATATATATATATATATATATATATATATATATATATATATATATATATATATATGATTATTAAGTCAAGGCGCTACCACCTTCTGTGGTGTAGTGGTAGCGCCTTGACTTAGTAATCATAAGTCCTAGGTTCGAGTCCCGGTCGGGGTAAAAAAATTATTCATATATATATATATATATATATATATATATATATATATATATATATATATATATATATAAACCAAATAAGCACATTACATATGTGAAAACATGAATCATTTTTTACCCCGACCGGGACTCGAACATAGGACTTATAATTACTAAGTCAAGGCGCTACTAGCTACACACCACAAAAGGTTAAAAGGAATCCAACCTTATAGCTTATATCTGCTATACTTAGGAATGAACGCATTATATCTGAATGCCACTATGTTCATATTACAGATTCCCCAACCTCACTCGTGGCTTCATTTTAGCATTTAATTCAATTCCCAATCTCATTCGGGTCTTACAATAAACAAATAAGCACATTACATATATGAAAACATGAATATTTTTTTACCCCGACCGGGACTCGAACCTAGGACTTATAATTACTAAGTCAAGGCGCTACCTTCTGTGGTTTGTAGTTGGTAGCGCCTTGGCTTAGTAATTATAAATCCTAGGTTCGAGTCCCGGTCGGGGTAAAAAATGATTCATGTTTTCACATATGTAATGTGCCTATTTGGTTATTGTAAGACCCAAATGAAATTGGGAATTGATTTAAATGCTAAAATGGAGCCACGAGTGAGGTTGGGGAATCTGTAATATGAACATAGTAGCATTCAGATAGAATGCGTTCATTCCTAAGTATAGCAGATATAAGCTATACATAAGAACATAAGAATAGAGGACACTGCAACATGCCTACTGGCACACACGAGGCAGCTCCATTTTTGAATTGTATTTTCAGCATGTCTAACCTATTCTATTCTACTCTACTTATTTTATTCTTTTTTTTCTTTTTATGATTTTTCTAATAAGCACTAACCTATTCTTACCCACCCTACCTCTGTCATATGTCTATCTAATCTACATTTGAAGGTGCCTAAGGTATTGGCATTTACTATCCTACTAGGAAGCTTGTTCCATGCATCAGCTACTCTATTACCAAACCAATTTTTACCAATTTCCCTTCTGAACC
>JAXCGZ010001971.1:40000-42500 GCA_037179515.1 Halocaridina rubra | reverse complement strand
ATTTGTCTCCAGAAATGCATATAAATGGCATAGTAAGGGCAGCATATGCTTTCTTAGCAAATGTAAGGGTAGCTTTCAGGCACATGGGCAAGGACATGTTCAAAAATATTTATGTAACATATGTGAGGCCAAAACTTGAAAATGCAGCCCCCTTTTGGAGTTCAAACTTGGAAAAGCACGTAGTTAAGTTGGAAAAAGTTCAAAGACATGCAAGGAAGCTGGTGCCAGAAATACGGAATCCCAGTTATGATGAGAGACTAAGGGACTTAGACTTACCATCACTCGTAGCTAGAAGATTGAGGGGGGATATGGTGACAGCCTTTAAATTCCTTCATGGTTATGATAGAGTGGATAGGGATCGAAATTTTTATATGGCTGGCACTAGAACTAGAGGTCATAGTTTGAAGCTTCGTAAGGAAACTTCTTTGCAGGATGTAAGGAAGTACTCTTTTTGTGTAAGAGTAGTTACGATTGCCGGGAGGATCCACGATGGGATTATCTTCAGACCTCAGGTCAGGTGGACGGTCATTAAGAAGATTATGCCAACTGACCGTCCACCTAACCTGAGGTCTGAAAATAATCCCATCGTGGATCCTCCTGGCAATCGTAGCTAGCATTCCCCCCCCCCAAATATTCTTTATCCATAGCTTTGTATATATCGATTCATTTGTACCTGAAGAGAACTGGAGTCTAGTCTTAATATATAGTACATCTTCGCTTCTTTTTGTGTCTTATTGATGGGCTTTTTCTTTGTTTCATCTATATATATATATATATATATATATATATATATATATATATATATATATATATATATATATATATATATATATATATATATATATATGTGTGTGTGTGTGTGTGTGTGTGTGTGTGTGTGTGTGTGTGTGTGTGTGTGTGTGTGTGTGTGTGTGTGTGTGTGTGTGTGTGTGTGTGTGTGTGTATGTGTGTGTGTGTGTGTGTGTGTGTGTGTGTGTGTGTGTGTGTGTGTGTGTGTGTATGTGAATATGAATTATGGACGAAGAATCTTTGGTTGATTAATATAAAACTAGAGGATTTTGTTACGGTCATATGCACGGAGATTGAAGACCTCCATTCCACTAATATATGATTCCTAATGTAATTCAGTAATTTCTAAATGGGCAAAGTGCTGTTATGCGTTCAGACTGCAACTTCCCACTCAGAAAGTCAGACAGAAACTTGAAAGTCTTAATCGTTGTCTGACTTTCGCTGAAACTATCAATTGTTCTCTAGAGATTCGTACAGAACTTTTCTCACTTTCAATCCGCTTTTGGTTTCCTTTATCTGTCAGTATCGAGGCGTTGAAAGCAATAAAGCTGCAGGACTCTTCATTCGTTTTTTCTCCTTTCTTTTGTTATCGGCAGCGAGATACAGCTATCAAGAGAACACAATAGCCTGGAGGAATGACCCAGGGGAGGTATTTGTCTGTTTACATTTTGTTTATTTATATATCTCTGACAAACGTTATCTTCTTGCTAACGTTCTTATGTTACTTAAATTTGCTTTGTTAATAAATAAGTTTTCATTTTGATTTGTGTACAGTCTATAAGTGATTATTCTGAAGCCAAAGCCTGCACTTGGCTCTCCTAGTTTTAATTTAGACTTCCGAATTGAAGGACTTGTCTGTCTTGTACATGAGGGAAGACGCTGCTTTTCAAAGCGGGTTCTCGTCGTCGATGTTGTTGCTTTTTTCCTTATTTTACTCACTTTTTGTTTGTTAGCTTTTAATTTTCACATTTTCATTATCATTATTTCTTCATTACCATTACGTGAACAAGGTAAGATCTGCTATATCTTGCACTGAACACCCAGGTACAAAGTGACGATTTAAATTGCTTTTAATTAGGGATATAGTGAAGAAATTCTCTCTCTCTCTCTCTCTCTCTCTCTCTCTCTCTCTCTCTCTCTCTCTCTCTCTCTCTCTCTCTCTCTCTCTCTCTCTCTCATCTATCTCTCTCTCTCTCTCTCTCTCTCTCTCTCTCTCTCTCTCTCTCTCTCTCTCTCTCTCTACTCCACACACACACACACGTATATATATATATATATATATATATATATATATATATATATATATATATATATATATATATATATATATATATATATATACATATACTATATATATATATATATATATATATATATATATATATATATATATATATATATATATATATATATATATATATGTGTGTGTGTGTGTGTGCGTGGCAATAATGCCACACCTTCTCTCGCTCTTCCCCTTTCAACCCCAGACACCCTACTTGTCACATCACCAAATGCCACTTCTCCTTTTCCTTTCATCTTCGTCTCACACAATGCCAATACATCCACCCTCCTCCTACCAAACATATATCCAATCTCACATCTTTTGCTCTCTATCATACTACAACCACGCACACTAAGACACCCCAAAACTAGAGTTTGGGGAGAAGTTATTCTCCTCTCTACTCCCCTTCTTCTTTGACGTCTCGCAGGA
>JAXCGZ010001971.1:5000-32500 GCA_037179515.1 Halocaridina rubra | reverse complement strand
ACCACTACTGTATGTAATCAATCTGTTTTCCTTTTCTCAAAGAATATGTTGACTAATGCCAAATCAAATGCCACTGCAAAATCAATCACTCTCTCTCCCCCCTCATTTCTCTTACCCATCCCCCAGCCCCAATGAACTCTACCTATCCCAGCCCTCCCAATTCCCAAGTGGCCATTTAGTTCTCCTCCCAAAATTACCCTCTCCCTTATAGGAATTGTTCTAAGCTCCTGGTCCATCTCCTCCCAAAATGCATCTTTCTCCACTGTACAACCAGTTTGTGGGGCATAGGCATATACCACATTGACTACCGTTTCTCCCAGTCCCTGCTTTAAACTCATAATTCTGTCACTCTTTCTATTCACACCAAGTAAGCTTTCCTTCAGGTCTTTGGATAGTATCATTCCTACACCATTCCTCCCTTCCTCATTTGCTCCACTATAGAACAATTTGCAACCCTCATCCAGTTCCCTCGCCTTATTTCCTTTCCACCTGGTCTCCTGCACACACAGCACTCCAATGCTCCTCGTCTCCATCAGGTCCACCAATTCTCGCCCCTTCCCAGTCATCGCCCCCACATTAAGAGTGCCCACCCGCAGCACCTCATCTGACACTCTCCCTCGAGCTTGCCTCTTTAACCCAGCCCGCCCATGACTGGGTAGCCCTTGCTGTCTTTCCGGAGGGGTCAGGCGAAGCCCCAACGTGTCGCCTAAGGGGAACTCCCTAGTATGGTGACTATTCTCGATATCTGTACTGGCCATATTTTAGTTTTGGCAAAATTCTTATGGCCGGATGCCCTTCCTGCCGCCAACCCTCCCCCATTTACTCGGGCTTAGAACCGGCACCAAGTTGAGGCTGGCTTGCCCCCCTCAGTGGCTGGGTTTTATTATTATTATTAATTATTATTGATTGTTAATTATAATTATTATTATTATTAAATATTATTATTAATTATTATTATTATTAAATATTATTATTAATTATTATTATTATTATTATTATTATTATTATTATTATTATTATTATTATTATTATTATTATTATTATTATTATTATTATTATTATTGTTATTGTTATTGTTATTGTTATTATTATTATTATTATTATTATTATTATTATTATTATTATTATTATTATTATTATTATTATTATTATTATTATTATTATTATTATTATTATTATTATTATTATTATTAATTATTATTATTTATTATTATTATTATTATTATTATTATTAGTAGTAGTAGTAGTAGTATTATTATTATTATTATTAATTATTATTATCAATATTTATTAATTATTATTATTATTGATTATTATTATTCTACTCTAAGATTTGCAAGCCTCGCACCCATGACCTGAGGAGCCATTAGCATGAGTTACCTCTCCGATACGGCGGTCACTTTATGACGTGTAAAGTAAAACTAAAAATTCTTCTTAAGCTGGTTCGTTTGTATTGTGGATTAATAAATTTTTTCTTTCAATTTACCATTTTGCACGAATTCTAACGTGGGTTTATCGGATATAATTCTGCTACTAACAATCAAGCCACCATTATTAGAAGTATAATACCGCTGAAGGTCTTAATTTAACGAATCATCCACCTGGCATGCCTTTTAGATTTTTTGGATAAAACTTGGTTTTATAGGCCGCTTTCACACCAAGGTCGCACGTGTCACGCCACATCTGTGCGAAAAATTTCATATATTGCCGGATGTTCGTTTTCATCTGGCGTGCCACGTTGCATGCGACGTGTCACTTTGGTGTGAAAGCTGTCTTAGGAAGTGAGAATTTGCATTTATTATTGACACACACACACACACACACATATATATATATATATATATATATATATATATATATATATATATATATATATATATATATATATATATATATATATATATATATATATATATATATATATATATATATATACATATATATATATATACATATATATGCATATATATACATATATATATATATATATATATATATATATATATATATATATATATATATATATATATATATATATATATATATACATATATATATATATATATATATATATATATATATATATATATATATATATATATATATATATATATATATATATATATATATATATATATATATATATATATATATATATATATATATATATATATATATATATATATATATATATATATATATATATATACATATATATACATATATATACATATATATACATATATATACATATATATACATATATATATATATATATATATATATATATATATATATATATATATATATATATATATATATATATATATATATATATATAATTTATTAGTTTTACCTTGATTGTCAGTGTACGTTGTTTGATCTTTGTATGAAGCGGATTTCCCCATTTTGATGTATCCATTTCTTTCGTCGAAGTCTGCTTAAGCGTTGTCAGCCTGATTTGGCATTTCCAATACAATAGCAGTTCCTATTCAAGTGCCATTAGTCTGATTTTGGAAGACTAAGTAAATGATTGAAAATATCAGCTACAATGAATGAATGAATATATAAATGAATAGGATGGGATAGGATAGGAAAGGGGAAGAACAGTGAAGGCATCGAGTAAATTCTTAGCCTTATTCAGGGTGTCATCACCGAAAAAGAGGGGGGAATAGGATAGGAAGGGATTGGAGGGAAAAGCAGGAAAATTAAGTAAAGAAGAGACAAATAGAGAGAGGCAAAACCTTCTTGCTGATTTATTTATTTTTCTAATTTTAATAACTGGCTATGGTTAGGAGTGACCCCCAACGCCCAGAGATACCTCCTCCATTTACTGTTTAATTAAATAATTTAGTCATTGTAAGTAGCTCCACTACTCGTTTAGTTCTTTTGTTACTTATTTTTAATAGTGAGAAAAACAAAATCCAGCAGTAGAGAAAGTGCAGAAATGACATAATTTTTCTTTTTTGAACCAAGTTTGGGTAAGTTAACAATTTAGTATAGAGGCCGAATTTCTGCTATTACCCACCATTTCTTAACCTAACCATTCATAACCTAACCTAACCTAACCGTTCTTAACCTAATCTAACCATTCTTAACCTAACCTAACCTAATCATTCTTAACCTAACCTAACCTAGCCTAAACTAACCTAACTTAACCATTCTTAACCTAACCTAACCATTCTTAACCTAATCTAACCTAAAATGGTTAGGTTAGGTTATGAATGGTTAGGTTAGGTTATGAATGGTTAGGTTAAGAATTGGCGGGATATAACCGAAATTCGGCCGCGATACTAAACTGTTAAATTACCCAAGTTTATTTGTATTTTGATAGTATTTATGAAGAAAAGTTCAGTGGGAGAGACTGATCAAAATGGTTAATTATTTACAAACTATGATTATATTGTTTACCCTTTTAAAAAACCGACTATAATACAACTCTTCCACCAAAAATTGTCACATTTATACACTCCTATACCAATGTATACATATGTGTATATATACACACATATATCCCCCCCCATTCGCACGTGTAATCGTTGATAATAATATCAATCATAATTTTTTATTTTGAGAAAAAAGTAGTTTAGTTAAAGTTCAAAAATAATTGGGATTTTACCCTTGAACCGAGTTTGATTATATTTTGATAGGTTTTGATAATAAGTTTAGTCGTAGAAACAGATCAGAATGTTTTTTTTTTCTTTTACACACATACAATCATGCAAGCAGTGGTGAGGACTCATTCGGGGCAAGATTCCTAGATTGCGTACAAGGTAATTTCCTACACCAACATGTAATGGAACCAACGAGGGCCAGGGATGGGGATGAGCCATCACTACTTGATCTAGTATTCACAGATAATGTGTTGGATATTGAAAAAATTGAGTATGAACCACCAATTGGAAAGAGTGACCACTGTGTGTTGTTGATGGAGTATATCATTGAAGATATTCTGCCTGAGAGTAGAGGCACTGAGGACATGAGGAGGAACTATCCGAAAGGAGATTACATCAAAATGAATGAGCTTTTTGCAGTTATTGACTGGAGAACCTTATTTTACAACAAATCTGTACAAGAAATGTATGACATCTTTTGTGAGAAATATGGGAAGATAGTAGATTGCTGCATACCTCTCACCAAAGTAGATGTAATTCATGCCAGAGAGAAATGGTTCGATAATGGGTGTAAAAGAGCTAAGGAGTGGGGAGACAAATGCTGGAAAAGGTATAGGAGGACAAAAAACATAAATGCCTGGCAAACCTACAAAAGAGCAAGCTATGACTACCTAAGTAAAAGGAGAGAGGCAGAGAGAGACTATGAGAGGGACATCACCAGGAAAGCTAAAGAAAATCCCAAGCTTTTCCACAGCTTTATCAGAGGAAAACTGAAGGTAAAAGAACAGGTTTTAAGGCTAAAGAGAGCGGATGGAAGCATCACTGAGACGGACGAAGAGATCTGCAAAGAATTGAACAAGGAGTTTCAGTCAGTATTTACAGTAGAAAATACCCCACCCCCTCAGATTGCAGAGATAGAAGCTCAAGGGCCGGTATTAGAGAACATCAACCTTACAGCCACAGAGGTATGCAAAGCGCTGATGGATTTAGATGTTCATAAAGCTACAGGTCCTGATGACATATCCCCTCATGTGCTTAAAAAATGCGCAAACTCAATATCAGTGGCACTAAGTATCATATTTAAGGAGTCACTGGAGTCAGGGGAGATTCCAAGATGCTGGAAACAAGCAAATGTGATATCTATCTTCAAAAAGGGAAGGAGGGATACGGCTCTGAACTATAGACCAGTTTCCTTGACCAGCATAGTTTGCAAAGTTATAGAGAAACTACTAAGGAAACATATCTCTCTTCACTTGGAATCCTTCAACTTTTTGTCAGTGAGGCAACATGGCTTCAGAGAAGGTAGATCAACAGTAACAAACTTATTAGAATTTTATGATGAGGTAAGACGAATCTTACAGGAAAGAGAGGGCTGGGCAGATTGCATATTCCTACACTTCCAGAAAGCGTTTGACACTGTTCCACATGGGAGACTTATTAGGAAGCTGCACTCAATGGCTAGAATAGGTGGAAATGTTTTGGAATGGATAAAAACTTACTTAGAAGGAAGGGAACAGAGGGTTAGAGTAAGACACTCAGTGTCTGAATGGAGAAGAGTTAGTAGTGGAGTTCCACAGGGTTCAGTTTTAGGGCCACTTTTGTTCCTTGTATATGTAAATGACTACCAGAGTCTGTAAATTCATTCATGAATATGTTTGCAGATGATGCAAAGATTGTGAAGAAAGTAAAAAACGGGAACAATGGTAGAGAACTTCAGGAGGATCTAAATAATCTGCATGGGTGGTCAGAAAAGTGGCTAATGAAATTCAATACTTCAAAATGTAAGCTAATGAGAATGGGTACAAGTGCAAGAAGGCCCAAGCTTGACTACTCGGTGGCTGGAGTACAACTTCAAGAGACAGAAAATGAGAGCGATCTAGGAGTAACAATACTGACCGATTTGTCTCCAGAAATACATATAAATGGCATAGTAAGGGCAGCATATGCATTCTTATCAAATGTAAGGGTAGCCTTCAGGCACATGGACAAGGAAATGTTCAGAAATATTTATGTAACCTATGTGAGGCCAAAACTCGAATATGCAGCCCCCTTTTGGAATCCGCACTTGAAAAAGCCCATAGCTAAGCTTGAAAAAGTTCAAAGACATGCCACGAAACTGGTTCCAGAAATACGCAATCTCAGTTATGTTGAGAGGCTGAGGGAATTAGACTTACCATCACTAGAAGCTTGAAGATTGAGGGGGGATATGGTGACAGTCTTTAAATTCCTTCATGGTTATGATAGAGTGGATAGGGATCGATATTTTGATATGGCTGGCTCTAGAACTAGAGGTCATAGTTTGAAGCTTCGTAAGAAAACTTCTTTGCAGGATGTAAGGAAATACTTTTTCAGTGTAAGAGTAGTTGATAATTGGAGTTCGCTAAGCGAAGAGGTAGTTAATGCTATCTCAATCCATAGTTTTAAGGACAGGTATGATAAGTATGACTAAGTATAAAATGGAACCGATCAGGAGACGGGAAGATATGAGCTTTGGGCTCTTTCCCGTAAACACAATTAGGTAATCACAATTAGGTAATCACATTTCGTGAAAACTAGTTAGTTAAAATTAAAGTTATGGCCTTCTTTTATATATAAGGGATCTAAGTGGGTGTCCTAATAGTAACGGGGAAATTGTTCTCCACCAGGTGTGATAATTATTTTCGTTGTTATTTAGATTACCCGAAACCTCTAAAAATTCGGGGAAATCAATCTCCATTTTTCCCAAAATATTCGTGGCTAGTTGGAAAATATATAAATTTAGTGCTTCGATTTTCACACTTTTATGGATCTCCTCTATTATTTCTATATATGGTGGCCTCTCGGAGAGTATTCTTAAGTTTTTATTTTGAATGGCTTGCAGCTTTCTTAAGTTAGACTTTGATTGCAGGCATAAAGGTATAGCTGGATACACTAAAATTGGTCTTACTAGAGTGTTCTATAGTGTTAACTTATTTTTGGCTTTTAATTATTTAAATCGTTTTTAATTTGGTGGACACCAAATTACTCTGAATAATTCTGTCGTTAACATGTAGTTTCACTCCTGTTCTATTCAGAGTTAGCCCCAAAGTTTTTAATCTGTTTGAGAAATTTTTGTTATTATTAATTATGACATCGGATGGCTTGGATGCTGAATTTTTTTTTTATATCTACAATGGCTGTTTCCCCCTTTAGTTGGGGGGTAGCCGGCATAGAAAAAGAAAACAATAAGGGGATTACTTTGCTCTATGGGCAATGACAAGGGAGCTAGCGACCGTTCAGATGGCACTGCTGGAGTGCCACAGCACATCCTCCCGGCTCTTCCACAACCTGTGTCGCTTCATAACTGCCAACTCCCCTGCTGTTCCTACCACAGGGCTACCTCTGTAAGACGCAGCCCTGTGGTAACAGCAAATGCCCATCAGAGCTGTGTCACAATCGCTCGCCACTCATTCCTATTCTTAGCGCGCTCACTTGCTTTCCTCACATTCATCCTTCTATCTTTCAGGGCTCTCCTTACTCCATCCATCCACCAAAATCTAGGCCTCCCTCTAGCATTTCTCCCATCAACTCTTGCATTCATCACCTTATTCAGCAGTCTTTCATCATCCATCCTTTCCACATGGCCAAACCATCTCAGAACATTCATATCTACTCTGGCTGCAATTTATCTCCTCACACCCGTTCTTACTCTCACCATTTCATTCCTAACTCTATCCAACCGAGATATACCAATCATACTCCTCAGGCATTTCATCTCAAACACATTTAGTTTCCGTCTCTCACTTTTATACCCCATAACTCTGATCCATACATCTCAGTTGGCACAACCACTTTCTCATACAAAACTTTCTTAACATTCATTAGCAACCCTCTATTCTTCATCACTCCTTTCAACGCACCCAACACTTTACATCCTTCATTCACTCTGTGACACACATCTGCTTCCACTCCACCAGTTGCAGCTATAATCGAGCCTAAATACTTAAACTGATCAACTTCCTATAGTGTCTCTCCATTCAACATAACATTCAATCCAGCACCATCCTCATTTCTTGTACACCTCATAACCTTACTCTTTCCTACATTCACTCGCAACATCCTTCTCTCACACACTATACCAAATTCTGACACTAACTGACACAGCATCTCCTCTGAATCTGCCACCACCACAGTATCATCTGCAAACAGTTACTGATTCAGCTCCCACTCGTTATCATCCCCATCTACCATTCTCAAACCTCAACCATGCACTCGCTCATTCACCTCTCATACGACTCCATCAATATACAAATTGAACAGCCATGGTGACATCACACATCCCTGTTTCAGTCCCACACTCACTGGAAACTAATCACTCACTTCATTCCCTATCATAACACAAGCTCCACTGCCCTCATTCAAGCTCTTCACTGCATGCAACAGTTTACCATTAATTCCATATAACCTCAATATATTCCACATTGCCTCTCTATCAGCTCTATCATACACTTTCTCCTGATCCAAAAATGCAAAATATACATCTCTACCCTTTGTAAATATTTCTCACATAACTACAAAACTACAAAAGTCTGAGCTATACAACCTCTACCTCTCCTAAAACCACTCTGCACTTCTGCGATTACATTTTCTGTCTCATCCCTATTCCTATTAATCAGTATCATACCATACACTTTTCCTACCACACTCAACAATCTTATACCCCTAAAATTACTGCATTCATACATATCTCCCATACCTTTGTATAGGGGCACTATACAAGCAATCACCCATTCCACTGGCACCATTGATAACATAAAACATATATTAAGCACACTCACTAGCCATTCCAATGCAGTCACACTCCCTTCTTTCAACATCTCCGCTCTCACACCATCCATTCCAGGTGCTTTACCTGTTTTTACTTCATACAATGCCCTTTTCACCTCTTCTCTTGTAATCTATCTCTCATTTTCATCTGCCACTATAGCTGCCTCTCTATCTTCCTCAACAATCAGCAAGCACTCAAAAAATTCCGCCCATCTTTTCCTTGCATCATTCCTTCTTAACATCTGTCCATTCACATCTTTCACTGTCTCTTCCATCCTCGATCCACCCTTCCTTACTCGCTTTACTTCTTTCCAAAACTTCTTATTACTCTGCTCATATGACCTACTAAAATCTGTCCCCACCTAGCATTTGCCAACCTCTTCTCTTCCTCTACCTTCCGCTTGGTTTCCACAGTTTTCTACCTATATCTTTCATACTTCTCCCTTCTGTTATGCTGCAGCCATTCCTCAAAAGCCCTCTTTTTCTCTTCCACCTTCATTTTCACCCCTTCATTCCACCACTCGCTGCCCCTCCTCATGCCACCTTCAACAAACCTCTTTCCACACACATCACTTGCATGTCCCACAATACATTCTTTCATCAACCCCCATTCCTCCTCTAACTCCCCAACTTCTCTTTCTTTCACCCTGTCATATGCCACTTTCAACCTGTCCCAATATTCCTGTCTCTTCTCTGGCTTTTTCAACTCTTCCACCTTCACCATTTCCCTTCTGTACCCCCCCACTCTATTTCCCCACTCTTTTGCTACTACCACTTTTGCTTCAACCAAAAAATGATCAGATATCCCAGCAGCCACACCCCTAAATGCATGCACACCTTTTACTCTACCAATCATGCTCTTTGCTACCAACACATAATCCATCAATGCTCTTTCTTTCACTCTTCCATTTGCCACTCTCATCCATGTATACTTATTAATTTCTTCTTAAAAAAATATTACCTATCACCAACTCTTGCTCCACACACATATCTAACAGTCTCTCGCCACTCTCATCCCCACCTGGTACCCCATACTTTCCTACAACACCTTCTACCTCTCCATCACCCACTCTGGCATTCAAGTCACTCAACACAACTACATAGTTCCTTCTACTCAGACCATCTACACACCTAGTTAACTCATTCCAGAATTCATCCCGCTCTTCCTCACTTCTCTCACATCCTGGCCCATACGCACTAACAAAAGCCCAACATTCCCTCCTATCCTAGCCCTCACCCACATCACCCTAGATGACACTTCTTTCCATTCCACTACCTTATTCACCATCTATTCACTCAGTAATAATGCCACACCTTCTCTCGCTCTCCCCCTTTCAACCCCAGACACCCTACCTGTCAAATCACCAAATGCCACTTCTCCTTTTCCTTTCATCTTCGTCTCACACAATGCCAATACATCCATCTCCTACCAAACATATATCCAATCTCACATCTTTTGCTCTCTATCGTATTACAACCACGCACATTTAGAAGCCCCAAAACTAGAGATTGGGGAGAAGTTCTTCTCACCTCTACTCCCCTTCTTCTTTGACGTCTCTCAGGATTTTAATACAAGGGGAGGATTCCCAGTTCCCTCACCCCGTCCACTTTTAGTTGCCTCTTGCGACACGCAGGGAATACGTTGGGGCTATTCTTTGATGTTGTGAAAAAGATAACAGCTGAAATTTATTCATATTTGTTTTGATTTTCCATTTATTCTCAGTCATTTATTTTTATATTTCCCGTTGGGTTTTCTTGGTCAAATAATTCTTATTATAATCTGTAACGATTTCAGTAATATCGTCTGCAAAAATGATTGTAATACATCCCGGTTCTGCTTTTGGAATATATCTTGTAAACAGGGCATAAAGTACAGGGCTCAGATTCGAACCTTGAGGTACTCCTGTCCTGAGTTCAAATTGTGGACCGATAAGCTCGTTGATTTTAATGACTGACGTTCTGTCTGTTATAAAATCCGACAATATTTTTGTGATTAGCGTTGGTAACTGCATTTCTAAAATTTTAAATTTAAGGCTATCTCAACATACTTTATCGAACGCAGATGAAACATTTCTACTTAATACATTGCATTTTCTTTTCAGATGTTGTGAAATTGCGATTTTTTCATAGAGAAAAGTTAATGCCGTGTGCGTGCCCCTGCCTCTCCTGAAGCCATTCTGGTTAGGTGGAAAAAATCGTTTAACTCCAGGTATTTATAAACTCTATTATATATTATTTTCTCAAATATCTTTCTTGGAACTTCCAGAAGAGATATTGGGCGATAGTTTTCTGCTCTGGTCTTAGGTTTCCCGGGTTTTGATATGGATATCATTAACGATTTGAACTTTTTTGGAAAATAACCCTTTGACAAGCAAGAATTAAAAATATTTAGGAGCTTAAGCAGCGGTATGTTTGGTAAGTCGATTATTATTAGCTTGTCTATTCCGGATAATCCTGGTGCCTTAATTTTGATATTATTTATAGTTTCTTTAATATCAAGCATAGTTATTGGGGAAATTAAGTCATCCCCAGGTGTTAATCTACTTACGTCGACGGTAAAATATGGTTTAATAAGGTCGTCGGTTTCATTTAAAAAATTAGTAACTCTTCTTCCGTTTTCCTCATCGTAGTTTCCGTTTACTTCATCACCAATATTAAACATTTCTTTCCAAGTATTTTTAAATTTCTCTTCCTTTTCCTCACTGGGATATAATTTTCTGTTACTATCATCGATTAAGTATGGTGTTATGACCTTGTTATTCCCCATTACCTTTTTGATGTTGGGCCAAAAGTTATGTGGATCTTTTTCTCTACCTTGTATGCTCATTTTTAAATTTTTCCCAATTGGTGTTATACCCTTCTATCAGTGCTTCTTGTAGTTCGTCTTTTATTATTCTTAATTCTGTTAAGGCTTGGGGCCCCCAAGGGCCTCTGCCGACTGCATTTGAGAGGTTGTTATAGCTGCACTGAAGTATTTTACATTTCTCAGTAATTCTTGGATTTGGTGGAGTTTTCGCATTTTTCATTGGAATATGGATTCGTTAATTATACCATACCACTTCGACAGTTGTATGCATTGTGGTGTCAATGATATTATTTTTATTATATTTTTCATCTATGTAGGTTTTAAATTTATCCCAGTCTGCTTTTGGTAGATTTCTAGTATGGGGAATTCTAATGGCTATGGATTCTGCTGAGAACTTGACTATGAGAGGCAAATGGTCGGAAGTTGTTAATGGACCCCTTTCTATAGAGCAGATCAGATAATGATTTTTGTACCGGATAACTAAGTCAGGTTTTGAGGCTTCTGATCCATAGGTCAATGTTCTGAAGTCGGGTCCAAGTATTTTAATATGATTATTATTACTTAATGCCTTTAGAATGTTTCCACATAAATTATTTCTATTGTGACGCAGTATTTGATGTTTCGCATTTAGATCTCCAATTAAATAAGTCGGAATGTTTTTCCTTGTTAATTTTAAAATGTCCTCATAGGGGACTTCCACTCGTCTAGGTGGTAAATAGGCTATTCCAATCATAATTGGACCATTTTTTTGTTTCGATTTTGATGGCTAAAAAATCACTCGTGAAATCGTCTTTTAATTGATATATTATGTTTTTCTTAATAACAATTGCTATACCAGCTTGTTCTTCATTTAAAATACTCTTCATATGCCTTGTAACAGTAAATTTTTATCTTTTCATTTAATTAGAGACACTATTTAATAATATTAGGATTTAATTCTTTGTATATATTATATAATTCGTTACTTCTTGTTTTAGTCCGGGCTAGTACGTTATGCTGAATAATTGTCAGTTTGTTAGAATTATTTGTCATTTTGAAGGTGAGTTATGCTTGAGGAAGACGATGATCTTTTATATAGCCCTTGAGGTAATGCCAGGAAATGCTGTCTTTCTAAGCATTGAATACGTATGTCGCTTAAATCAATTTTATTTTGGTCTATGTACAGATGTACTTTGTGAGGTTCGTAATTGCTGTTCGAATAGATATATTTCAGCTTGTTAGTTTTGAGGAGCATTTCTCTAACTTTATCTTCATTCATATTGGAGGTTGTATATCGTCGTTTCTTCCTATGATTTTGAAATTCAAGTGTTCTTTCAGCTTTTTCCTTTCTTTCAGCTTAGTAGCAGAGGGTTTTACCTGCTCTTCATTTTTGGATAGTTCCGTTTCCCGTTCCGAGATCTGTTGCTGTTTTTTTCTTTCTGTACTTAACTTTTTTGTTTTTTTAGGGATTGCTTACATAGGAGACTGGAGTGATCGTTTCTTATTATATTGAGAAGATTGCTCTTCTACCACTACCATTTCGTCTTCCATGCTCTCCTCATCTACTTCTCTCTGCTGCTTTCTATTCATTGCGTGACAGCCGTCTTTGGCTGCTGTCAATCTAGGGTCTGTTGGCAGGTTTTTTTGGGAGATTGATTTTTGGCAATCCATTTAGTTTATACATTTTGTTTACACTATCTTCAAATGAAACCGGTTCAGTGGAGTCCATGATCTGGCCGTAGACCATGGCAGTGATTATCGCTGTGGTCATTTTGTCGGCGTTTATTGGGAATTTGATGTCTTGTTGTGTTTGCCTACCCGAGGTAGGCGCTTTGCCTGCCCCCAGCTTCTCAGAGAAGGCAGGCTCAAGTTGTTTTCTTGTTTTTCTTATTTCTTCTTGTTTCTCCTTCCGTCTTTTTTTTTCCCTTTCTGGGCATCCTGCAGCGAGCCTAGAATGCTCACCCGAGCAATTGATGCATTTCTTGGTCTTATTTGCATATTTATTTTCATTCCAGTTATCCCCTTCTTGGGCACATTCGGAACAAATGGTAATTTCTTTATTGCAAACTTTTGTACTGTTTTCGTTAATTCGTGTATTAAACAAAAGGAGCCCATGGCTTTTGACTGCTCTGGCCATACTTATATTTTGAAATCTAATCTTGAGGAGATATTTGTTGTTGGGTATTCTAGTTACCGCTTCTATTTTATATTCTGAGTTCTGATTCTCGATTTCAGCTTTTATTTCTTCGTCATCATTTTGTGTGATGTATTGGTCGATTCCAGGAAGGACCACCGTCCTTTGTGCATTTAGTTCGGGTGGCATTATGATTTCAAAGTTGTGTTGGCTTAAAATAGCTTTGCATTCGGATGAATTTAGTTTTTCTAGATAATCGTCGGCAAGGACAATAACGAATCCTAGTTGGACATTGACTACTTTATATATTATGATGTTGCCATCGTTTAAGCATTTGAAAATGTTATTTCGACGTTGGGCTGATCCCCCAGAGAGTTTTTCCTTAATCCGGACTCGGCCCATTATTTATTCATTTCCAGGTGACTTCAGTGCAACAGTAAATAATGATCACGTGAATTTCGATGTGTTTATAACAAAAAAATATTTGCTAAACTTAGTCATATAAGATATACGAATATATTGTCAAAAAGAAGTCAAGTGCAAAACAAAGAAAAAAATCCCTTGACTGGCACAATTAAGAGACTATTATGAATGCAACGGTTATTTATTTAACCGGCTAATTCGATAGTTAAGGAATTCCAGTGTTTAATCCGTTATTACCAAATTGTTTTGTTCCAAATTTGCGGTCAGTGGAGAACTGGTTTAATAATGAACAGCGTGAAAGACAATTAAACTATGCAAATGTTTTTAATTTTGGGTATATATTTGGTGGGTATGAATAGTACTAATAAAAAGCTAATGTTATAAGATCAAGAAGATATTTGTAGAAAATATATTGTAAATTTATTCTGAATTAAGAAAGTTTTTTTTTAGATAGAGATATAGCTTAAGGTTAAGTTAAGAAGTAAGAGAGACTGTTGTAAGAACAGATTTTCGTGCTAAGGATGGGTAAGTGGGAGGTTAGGAATCCACAAGGCGGCTACCGAGATGTATATGGACAGTGGACGGTGTTAATTCACCAGGGGCCGAGTTTTCCCCTCTGTGCTGCTGGCTTACCTACCAGCAACACCTGCCCGCAGCTCTCGGCAAGCTCAATGCAGAAGCTGCAACCTCCCGGCAGGTATAAACCGGGTAGTCACATCCAGTAAAGTAAGGATATCCAAGATCCTTATGCTGCTGGTATGCTAGAAATAGGACTGGAGACAATCAGCGTCTCTCCTCACTTAGGTCCACCCAACAACCGGCTTACCAGTGAAAAACAGGTCTGTGTGTTAGCAAAACTACTGACAGACTGCAGCTACGGTAACGGATTATATCTTTATACCCTTGCCTGATTACTAGTGAAGGTAGCAAAGGCTGGTATTGATTAGCGGCATTATTGTCAAATATGAGAGGAAAGCAATTATTTAATAATCTTCTCACCGTCATCATCTTGAATAAATTGTAATATCTGGTATATTAGATTGATTGCATCTAAGAATTGCTATCAGTGAATTAAAGTGAATAACTGAATGCTCACCATTCTCTTATCTATCGAATTGCCTTTTCTTTCTATTGAGGCCAATTGTTTGAATATGTTGGGTAGTTAAGAACAATGGATTGGGAAATTCTCACTCTCCAGCTTAAGCACACGGATAATAATCAACAAATTGAAAAACCCGCATAAGTATTAACAGCCTTTCCACAAATTCTTTTTCCATCGTAACAGGATTGATGAAAGTTTACTTTTTAATTGATTATATATCATCAACCATGTTTTCACCTTCACATATTTATTCAGCAAGCATGGAAAAATCAGTAAACTGATTCATATATAATAGCTAAAATTATCACAATTTGATTATCTTAAGGCAAAAGCCGTTTTATTAGTTTTTAGTATGCTAATGTTCTCTATAAGTCCTTGCTAATAAGTGAATGCCATGCTTTGAAATGTCATTTTATGATAACGCAAAATGTCTGCATATCGGTTCCTTACCTTTGCATTTGGTTTTTGTTCATATGCAGCAGTAGGGTAGCAAAAGCACGTAAAATTACAGATTTGAAAACTAGACACGGATTAATTCGATGTATATTACAGAAAAAAAGTTTAATATTCTGAATGTCTCCTGCGTATTGGAATCTCTTTGTCGTATTAGAAGAAGTTAGCTTTTTGCTGTGATCCATCATGAGCAGTGGTCACTGTTGTCTGGAGATACCACTCCATTGGTGGACTTCCGTCCTAAGCTATAGCTTTTCTAAGATTTCATGATTCACAGACCGTCATGGGTTTCTCAGCTGCATGAGCTCAGCATAAGAATCGATTAGTTTGCTGGGATAGATGTCTGCAGGTCGTATTTTGCAAAATTTTGTTTGTTATTGCATTAATACTGCCAAATACTTTCTTTGGTATATTTTTCGATTTCATCCATCTCCTTTTGTGGTGAAATTTGTTTCTCCTAAGGGTTTTTGATACTTACTGTCTTACTGTCGTGGTTTTGGCATGCCTATCAGGGGCGTCGCCCCTGCTCTGGCGGGCCTATTCTTCTTTGCGTCTTTTTTCCATATATTTCACATTAACTATAATTATTCTATTTACTTATAGTTTATATTAATCTTTAATAGTCTTGCTTTCAAGATCATATGATTTTTCAAAGATGTGTTTTCAGTCTCTTTTTAAATTTTCCAACACTTTCGCTGTCTTTAATTATTAATGGTAGTTTATTATAGATTCTAGGTGCACTGTAGCTAAAAGGTCTCTCTGCAATAGTTCGATTTCCCCTGGGCTCAAACAGTCTGTGTCTTTCACTGGCATGATGTATTGTTTCAATCCAAAGGGAGTTAAGCATTCATTCAGGTATTCTGTTTCTTTATACTTGAGAGCTTTGTACGCAAGCAAACAAAATTTAAACTCAATTCTGGCTTTTCTTGGTAACCAATGTAGCTCAATCAGCGCTGGGGTTATTCTATCACTTAATGGTTTTTTTTTAATCAATCCAGCTGCTTTGTTTTGTACAACTTGTAATTTTTTCAGTGGAATTTTTGGTAATCCATGATAGAAAGAATTACAATAGTCTAGTCTTGATAATACATAGCTGTAAATTAGCATTTCAGTGTGTCTTCATTTAGGTATTTTCTGATGAATGCAATGTTTTTTTTTAGATTATAGTTACATGTTTTAGGTCTTTAATACCTGATTTTTCATGGTTAGACTATTATCAATAAGGACACTTAAATTACGTACTACTGGAGTTATTTTGATGTTGGATGTTTCTATTCTTACATATTGGAATTTCTCTGTTTTTGAGAGTAGTATTAGTTCCAAATAGCACACACTCTGTTTTATTTTCATTTACTTTTAATTTCTCCTTGATCATCCAGTTTCTAATATCAGTCATTATTTCTTCAATTTGTTTTTTGTAACGTTTTGAACAGTTGTCACTGAGAAATATTGTGTCATCAGCATACAGTTTGAAATTTATATTGTTTTTTAAGAATCCAAGATAGTTTAATGGTATTGTACAAACGTACAAATTGTAAAGAATATTTTTTTTATCAAAATATCCTGAATCTGTCCATGCTGCAATCACAGATTTTTCATCTTTCGATGATGCAGCTCTGGCAGCCCATGCAGACAGTCTTCTCGAAGCACACACTGCAGCTAGTCATCCACCAATATATGCCAGCACACCTCCTAACATTACCAATATTAATCACATGTACTCCAGCCCTCCAGACGAAGCCATCGCTGCTGCCACATCTTCATCTCAGTCATCATTCTACAACAATGCCCTCACACGACCTCGAGCTAAAGATATTACCTCATATTCTCACAAAAGACTGGATGTCATGTCCAAACTCTGTTACTATCACGCCGCCAAAATTTGCAAAAAAACATGTGTATGGGCAAAAAACTTGCTTTAAAGTCGTCCTTGCCTGCGGCAGCCTCTGTCTAAATTAATGTTTTCTTCCTAGTTGATTCCATTACAGGTATCAAATTCTTGGTTGACACAGGTGCCTCCAGGTCTCTCATCCCGAAGTTCATGGTCCACAATGGTTCTAGTTCATGTACTGACAACAAATTGGTAGCTGCCAATGGGTCTCGCATCACTACTTATGGATACAAATTTCTCCAGCTATCCTTAGCCAACAGAACTTTCACGTGGAAATTTATTATTGCAGATGTTTCTCTACCTCTCATTGGAGCTGATTTTCTTGCACATTTGCATCTCCTCATCGATGTCGCCAATCGCTGCCTCATGGACATCAACACCTTATCCTCAATTGCCATTGTTACCGCACCTGCTGACCTCGCTTTCCACATATCTAATGCCAAGATGATTACTCCTTCCTGCAGTCTACATATCCTGAAGTCTTCAAACCAGAACTTCACCTATCTTCCCGCACACCTGCAAGTCATGGTATTTTCTATTTCATACGAACTTCAGGTCCTCCAGTATTCTCAAAGTTTCGTCGGCTGTCTTCAGAAAAACTCATCACAACAAAAAAGGTCTTCAAGGAAATGAAAGAAATGAGTCTATGTCAAAAGGCCATGGACATCCCCATTGCACATAATAGTAAAAATAGATGGCACACTACGACCCTGCGGCGACTACAGGCGATTGAATATGATGCCAGAACCTGATCATTACCCTCTCCCTAACATTGCTGTTGTAATGACATACCTACATGGGGCCAAGATATTTTCCAAACTGGTCTCGTTCAAAGGTTACTATCAAGTTCCTATGAATCCTGAAGACATTCCCTAGACCACCATAACCACTCCCTTTGAAACATATACGTTTAACTGCTCTTGCTTCGGCCTCAGATATGCCGGAGCAACTTTCCAACTCATGATGGATGGGATTTTGGGTGACCTACCCTTTTGTGTCGCTTATGTTGATGACATCCTAGTTTTCTCTCCTAATCATGACACCCACACCAAACACCTCCACCAAGTTCTTGAACGTCTACGCTCTGCTGATCTCATCATCAGGCACGACAAGTGTGTATTTGGAGTCAAAGAAGCAGAGTTCCTGGGACACTGTATCTTCTCCAAGGGTGTCCTTCCCCTCCAAGATAAAGTAACTGCTGTCCAGACATTCCCTAAGCCTACTACTATCAAGGCCTTGCAAGAATTTGTAGGAATGGTCAACTATTACCATCGTTTTTTTTACCAAACATTGCTTCAATAATGACTCCACTATATACAGCACTGGTTGGAAAGCCAAAATTACTATCTTAGGGCCCTGCCCAAGAAGATGCCTTTAATGCTGCCAAAAAAGCTCTTTCTGCTGCAGCCCATCTTAACTTTCCAACACCTGGCCTACCTCTCATCTTGTCTACTGATGCCAGCGATACAGCAGTGGGAGCGGTGTTTGAACCACCTTCCACTTGTCCACGCTTTTACCAAGCAAACAGATCCATGTTCCGCAAGACAATAAGGACACCTCTCCACTATATCTGAGTTTAACTGTACATTGCAACATGTCTCGGAAAAAAGAATCCTATCGCTGATGCACTTTCAAGAAACACTGTTTCATCCATATGCCTTGGCCTCTACTACAGACGCCTCGCAGAACTGCAGATACATGATCCTGCAATGCAATCTTGTTGTACATCACTCACATCTCTTCAATGGAACGATTTACCAATAGACGAACAAGGGACCACCATCTTGTGTGATGTGAGTTCAGGGCGATCTCGCCCCTGGATTCCTCAGCCTCTTCGACGACACGTATTCCAACTTATTCATGGACTTCCTCATCTCTCTGGCAGATCATCTGCTATGCTCCTCAAGAAAAATTCATATGGCACGGCATAACAAAAGACGCTAAATCTAGGTCCCGATCCTGCTTGTCATGGCAATCTTCTTAAATCCACTGACTTACTGAATCTGGAATTGGCACATTTCCTCAGCCACAAAGACGTTTTTCCCATGTCCATGTTGACATTGTGGGACCTCTTCCTCCATCAGAAAACAACAAATACATATTCACAATAGTGGACTGCTTAACCCGATGGCCCGAGGCAGTGCCCATGAAAGAGGCCACTGCCTCCCCCTGTGCGTCTGCCTTCCTATCTGCCTGGATCTCAAGATTTGGCATCCCAGAACATATTACATCAGATAGGGGTTCCACATTTACATCCCAACTTTGGAACTCTCTCAGTCAGCTCCTTGGCTCCACAAACCATCACACAACGTCCTACAATCCAGAAGCCAAAGGCATGGTTGAACGCATGAACAGAACACTAAAGGCAACCCACATCACCCGCTGCCCAAGCAATTCTTGGGCATATCAGCTACCTTGTGTACTCCTTGGACTCCGAACTACTCCCAAAGAAGGTCTTAGCGTATCCTCAGCCGAGATGGTATATGGCGACCCTTTGGTGGTACCTGTGGAGTTTTTCCCAAACAACAATCACCATGAAGATCTCGATCGTCTCTGCCAGATAGTTGGAAAATACACACCTGTAAAACAAACATACCGGAATAAAAGACAAACTTTCATTCCACGAGACCTCAACACAGCCACTCACGTCTTCATCAGAACAGATGGTCATCGGACACCTCTAACACCTCCTTACACTGGGCTGTATAGAGTCATACGACGATGTTCAAAGGCATTCCTCCTCAACATCCGTGGCAATGGGGAGTGGATATCCATTGACCGCTTGAAAGTTGCCTACCTTAAAGAAGATGATCCTCCTCCTATTCGTTTCTCTAGGGCAGGACGCCCTTTTAGTCTCTTCCAAGGGGGGAGCATTGTACATTCGTACAAATTGTAAATAATATTTTGTATCAAAATATGTAATTATTGAAAATAGGTAATCATTTAGTAATTATTAAGTTATTTTAAAGTTGTATTTAATGGGTCAATAATTACTCTTGGGTTGTTTGTAACTCCTCCCACTGAAACAGCTGTACATATATACAACCCTGAATATGATTATTAAATCAGTTCAATATTCTGCTTGTATTGGTGAACATCCTCTTTTATATATTAAGTAAAATAACTCTTGCTTTCCGTTTGAAGTAGCGAAGTAACTACAGTCGTTACAGAATAGACAATAAACGTGGGACCCAACACACTGCCCTGTGGAATTCCTTTAGATAATATTCTTTATTTCTGATTTAGTGTGTGATATGGCAACTGCAACTGCAGCTTCTCTATTCTGCAAATAACTTTCAAACATATACTCTCTCATTATGTACTCTATCATTAATGCCTATAAGTTTCAAATCATTCAATAAATATTTATGTACCACAGTGTCAAATGCAGCGCTGAGATCAAGCATTACTAGAATACCACATTTGCCTTCATCTATAATTTGAGTCATGTCAGTCAATACAGAACACATTGTTGTTTCAGTCGAGTGATTTTCTCTATAAGCTGATTGGTTTTCAGGTATGATCCTAATTTCTTTCAAGGTGGGTCCACAACTGTTCATTGACTATTATTTCTATTATTTTTTATGAATAAGATAGGTTAGATATTAGGTAGGTTTGATGATGCCTAATTTTTCACTTTGAGGATATATTGCCTGTTTTAATCTCATGTTAACTATCTTTAAATAAGTACAATGTAGCAGTTTAATATTACTAGCATTCTTTACGTCACTTGTAGGGAACTGATCATTATCACATGTATACTTTGTTCTACTTAAGATCCTTATTAAGTCATCCATGTTTAATTCCTTGAATCTTTCAAATCTTTTGTGCACTTGTTGGGTCATAAAAGTAGTATTCGTAAAATTTTCATTTGTAAGGCCTCTATATATTTTGTCTGTTTTTTCTTCATAGAACCTCACAAACTCATTTGCAAGATGTTTATAGTTGCCATACTTTTCTGGTAGGACTCTCATCTTCTTTTAAGCCTAGTAGGTCAATCAGATTTTTTTATTTTTAGTACTTTCGGGGTTTATTTTTCATTGTTTCTGTATTATAGTATTTTCGTTTTATTTTCTGTTAGTTTTATAGTAATTTCAGGCTCTATTGTACAATGCTCTTGATTCTTTACTTTTTGTTCTTTTCCATTTGTCTTCATATTTTCTTCTATTTCTTTTCGCTTATCGCAATTCATCATTGAGCCATTTCGCTTTGTCTTGAATCACTATTTGCTTTTCTATTTTTTGTCAAATCTCATTATAGCCATCACCTAGTAATTTCTTGCATCTTCAAGTGTAGCAATTTACATATGATTCATTAATTTCGTTTGATAAATTTCAAGTGCTCTCACATCTCATTTCAATATTTCTTATTTGACTAATACAGTTTTCTATAAATTTTTCAGCTTCAAGTTTTGTTTTATCTCTATAGGTTATTCGTTTATGTAGGACATAGAGTTTACTTGTCTACACTGAGTGATTATTTGTGAATTGGTGAGATGGTACAGTCTGGTTCAACATCAATATATTTTATTTAAGATCTTTGTGATGTATAATTAAATCTATGATACGTTCAAATTCGTTGTTGGTTTATTAACACTATTTATAAGGTCATGTAGATCAAGGATTTCATTAAATTCACATGAATATTTATCATTAATAGCATAAATCTACAAACTCAAATCCCCACTAATGAATGTCCTTTTCAGATCTTCCATCATGTCTAGATTACTGCCAAATTTCTCCTTAAATTCTATTTCCATTTTCTTTCCATTTATCGTTGGTGCTCTATATATTGTAATTAATTTTATTACTTTAATTTTACATATTATTTCAAGGTCAATATGTTCAAATGTATCAAAGGTCACTCAGTTTTTTACCACTACTTTTGAAATATATTTGGAGATAACTACACCCACTCCTCTACCAATTTTTCCTTCTCTTGGTATATGATAAAAATAGTGCGTTCTTGGTGTTAATTCAATAATTTCTGAACTGTCATATAGTATTTTTAAGCCAATTTTCTGTTATCATACATAAATCTGATTTTTCTTCATTTATTAAGTTTCTTATTTTTAGAGTTTTATTACCTAATGACTTTATTTTAATTAGACCATATCTTCTTCTTCTCAGCTTTAACCCATTTTTATATGAGGTCACCGTTGTGAATAAGAAGTCTCCACCTATTTCTGTTCTGTGCTTCATTTTCATCAATACCCTTCCATTGAATATATATATATATATATATATATATATATATATATATATATATATATATATATATATATATATATATATATATATATATATTTTTATATATATATATATATATATTTTATATATATATATATATATATATATATATATATATATATATATATATATATGCACGTATGTATGTATGTATATATGTATATATGTATATACATATATATTTGTATATATGTATATATGTATATATGTATATATGTATATATATATATATATATATATATATATATATATATATATATATATATATATATATATATATATATATATATATATATATATATGTATATATGTATATATGTATATATATATATATATATATATATATATATATATATATATATATATATATATATATATATATATATATATATGTATATATGTATATATGTATATATGCATGTATGTATATATGTATATATGTATATATGCATGTATGTATGTATGTATATATGTATATATGTATATACATATATATTTGTATATATGTATATATGTATATATGTATATATGTATATATATATATATATATATATATATATATATATATATATATATATATATATATATATATATATATTTATGTATATATGTATATATGTATATATGTATATATGTATATATGTATATATGTATATATATATATATATATATATATATATATATATATATATATATATATATATATATATATATATGTATGTATATATATATATATATATATATATATATATATATATATATATATATATATATATATATATATATATATATATATATATATATATATATATATGTATATATATATATATATATATATATATATATATATATATATTATATATATATATATATATGTATGTATGTATATATATATGTATATATATATATATATATATATATATGTATGTATGTATGTATGTATGTATGTATGTATGTATGTATGTATGTATGTATGTATGTATGTATGTATGTATGTATGTATGTATGTATGTATGTATGTGTGTGTGTGTGTATGTGTGTGTGTGTGTGTGTGTGTGTGTGTGTGTGTGTGTGTGTGTGTGTGTGTGTGTGTGTGTGTGTGTGTGTGTGTGTGTGTGTGTGTGTGTGTGTGTGTGTGTGTGTGTGTGTGTGTGTGTGTGTGTGTGTGTGTGTGTGTGTGTGTGTGTGTGTGTGTGTGTGTGTGTGTGTGTGTGTGTGTGTGTGTGTGTGTGTGTGTGTGTGTGTGTGTGTGTGTGTGTGTGTGTGTGTGTGTGTGTGTGTGTGTGTGTGTGTGTGTGTGTGTGTGTGTGTGTGTGTGTGTGTGTGTGTGTGTGTGTGTGTGTGTGTGTGTGTGTGTGTGTGTGTGTGTGTGTGTGTGTGTGTGTGTGTGTGTGTGTGTGTGTGTGTGTGTGTGTGTGTGTGTGTGTGTGTGTGTGTGTGTGTGTGTGTGTGTGTGTGTGTGTGTGTGTGTGTGTGTGTGTGTGTGTGTGTGTGTGTGTGTGTGTGTGTGTGTGTGTGTGTGTGTGTGTGTGTGTGTGTGTGTGTGTGTGTGTGTGTGTGTGTGTGTGTGTGTGTGTGTGTGTGTGTGTGTGTGTGTGTGTGTGTGTGTGTGTGTGTGTGTGTGTGTGTGTGTGTGTGTGTGTGTGTGTGTGTGATTACCTAATTGTGATTACCTAATTGTGTTTACTGGAAAGAGCCCAAAGCTCGTATCTTCCCGTCTCCTGATCGGTTCCATTTTTAGACTTAGTGATACTTATCGTACCTGTCCTTAAAACTATGGATTGAGATAGCATTAACTACCTCCTCGCTTAGCGAATTCCAATTATCAACTACTCTTACACTGAAAAAGTATTTCCTTACATACTGCAAACAAGTTTTCTTACGAAGTTTCAAACTATGACCTCTAGTTCTAGAGCCAGCCATATCGAAATATCGATCCCTATCCACTCTATCATAACCATGAAGGAATTTAAAGACTGTCACCATATCCCCCCTTACTCTTCTAGCTTCGAGTGATGGCAAGTCTAATTCCCTCAGCCTCTCATCATAACCGAGATTGCATATTTCTGGCACCAGTTTCGTGGCATGTCTTTGAACTTTTTCAAGCTTAGCTATGTGCTTTTTCAAGTGCGGATTCCAAAAGGGGGCTGCATATTCGAGTTTTGGCCTCACATAGGTTACATAAATATTTCTGAACATTTCCTTGTCCATGTGCCTGAAGGCTACCCTTACATTTGATAAGAATGCATATGCTGCCCTTACTACGCCATTTATATGTATTTCTGGAGACAAATCTGCCAGTATGTTTACTCCTAGATCTCTCTCATTTTCTGTCTCTTGAAGTTGTACTCCAGCCACCGAGTAGTCAAGCTTGGGCCTTCTGGCACTTGTACCCATTCTCATTACCTTACATTTTGAGGTATTGAATTTCATTAGCCACTTTTCTGACCACTCATGCAGATTATTTAGATCCTCCTGAAGTTCTCTACCATTGTTCTCGTTTTTTACTTTCTTCACAATCTTTGCATCATCTGCAAACATATTCATGAATGAATTTACAGACTCTGGTAGGTAATTTACATATACAAGGAACAAAAGTGGCCCTAAAACTGAACCCTGTGGAACTCCACTACTAACTCTTCTCCATTCAGACACTGAGTGTCTTACTCTAACCCTCTGTTCCCTTCCTTCTAAGTAAGTTTTTATCCATTCCAAGACATTTCCACCTATTCTAGCCATTGATTGCAGCTTCCTAATAAGTCTCCCATGTGGAACAGTGTCAAACGCTTTCTGGAAGTCTAGGAATATGCAATCTGCCCAGCCCTCTCTTTCCTGTAAGATTTGGCTTACCTCATCATAAAATTCTAATAAGTTTGTTACTGTTGATCTTCCTTCTCTGAAGCCATGTTGCCTCACTGACAAAAAGTTGAAGGATTCCAAGTGAAGAGAGATATGTTTCCTTAGTAGTTTCTCCATAAGTTTGCAAACTATGCTGGTCAAGGAAACTGGTCTATAGTTCAGAGCCGTATCCCTCCTTCCCTTTTTGAAGATAGGTATCACATTTGCTTGTTTCCAGCATCTTGGAATCTCCCCCGACTCCAGTGACTCCTTAAATATGATACTTAGTGCCACTGATATTGTGTTTGCGCATTTTTTAAGCACATGAGGGGATATGTCATCAGGACCTGTAGCTTTATGAACATCTAAATCCATCAGCGCTTTGCATACCTCTGTGGCTGTAAGGTTGATGTTCTCTAATACCGGCCCTTGAGCTTCTATCACTGCAATCTGAGGGGGTGGGGTATTTTCTACTGTAAATACTGACTGAAACTCCTTGTTCAATTCTTTGCAGATCTCTTCGTCCGTCTCAGTGATGTTTCCATCCGCTCTCTTTAGCCTTAAAACCTGTTCTTTTACCTTCAGTTTTCCTCTGATAAAGCTGTGGAAAAGCTTGGGATTTTCATTAGCCTTCCTGGTGATGTCCCTCTCATAATCTCTCTCTGCCTCTCTCCTTTTACTTAGGTAGTCATTTCTTGCTCTTTTGTAGGTTTGCCAGGCATTTATGTTTTTTCTCCTCCTATAGCTTTTCCAGCATTTGTCTCTCCACTCCTTAGCTCTTTTACACCCATTATCGAACCATTTCTCTCTGGCATGAATTACACCTACTTTGGTGACAGGTATGCAGCAATCTACTATCTTCCCATATTTCTCACAAAAGATGTCATACATTTCTTGTACAGATTTGTTGTAAAATAAGGTTCTCCAGTCAATAACTGCAAAAAGCTCATTCATTTTGATGTAATCTCCTTTCGGATAGTTCCTCCTCATGTCCTCAGTGCCTCTACTCTCAGGAAGAATGTCTTCAATGATATACTCCATCAACAACACACAGTGGTCACTCTTTCCAATTGGTGGTTCATACTCAATATTTTCAATATCCAACACATTATCTGTGAACACTAGATCAAGTAGTGATGGCTCATCCCCACCCCTGGCTCTTGTTGGTTCCATTACATGTTGGTGTAGGAAATTCCCTTGTACGCAATCTAGGAATCTTGCCCCAAATGAGTCCTCACCACTGTGTGGGTCAAGATTTATCCAATCTATCTCTTTATGATTAAAGTCTCCCATAATCAAAATCCTACATTTTTTCTCCCATCCATGTTAACAACTGAGTTTATGACTTCAATAGTACCTATATGACTTTCCTCATAAATTTCAAGCCTATTTTGGTTCCTTGGTGGGTTGTATACAACAGTTATTATAATGCTCTCTGACCCAGTATTTATGCGAGCAACAAGAAATTCCCTGAACTCACTTTCTATAGCCAAGTTTATTTCTTCAACTTGAATCCTCTCACTTATGAGCAGTGCTATCCCTCCACCAGTCCTCTCAGATCTTTCGACCCTTAGTATTCTGAAGCCCTTAGGAAAAACTGTGACACTGTTTATGTCCTCACTCAACTTAGTCTCTGTAATTGCTACTATATCTGCCTTACTGTTGTGGATCCTATCTTTTAATTCTACTGCCTTACCAGCTAATCCATCAGCATTTGTGTATAACAATCTTAATGAGGCCCCATCCCCTGATCTTCTGTCATTATCTTCTTTATCTCCCCTTTGTCTGGAAGTATTCTGTAACGAAAATTTTTCTTCTCTTCTTCATTTCTTTCATCATTTAACCTTCTTGCCTCTTGCAACAAGTTTTTGATCTTTCCCATCTCTTCCTGTGTTCTGTATCGTCTAATGAACACTTCTTTGCATTCTTGAAGGTCTTTTAGACTTTTTTTTCTCAACAATATTTCCCTACATGTTTCCCCTCTCTCAAAGGTTACTTTTGTTGGTCTCGGCTTTCCTTCCCTCGAATATTTACCTAGTTGGTGTATGTTTACAATATCCTCAGGACCACATACTACTCCAAGCTTTCTTATCAGGTCTACAACGCTAGCTTTATTTTCTTCATGTCTCCCCTGCCATGTTGGCTCCTGGGATTCACTTATGCCTGAGATTACCACTGTCTTCTCCTTATCAAGTGCCTGTCTGATGAGTGGGTTTGCCCTTTCCA
>JAXCGZ010001970.1:97500-158874 GCA_037179515.1 Halocaridina rubra | reverse complement strand
CTCTTGTATTTCTTTGATGTGGCTGTAAAGGATTTAATGTGCATTGATCTTCTCATTCAACAGCAACAAGCTATATCTTAAAAAGTAATATGACCACTCCCAAGGTCCATCCCAGCCCAGGGTTTAGCAAAGCTTTTGATATCTCACGTCATTACTGATTAGTTTAGTGGGTGATTTCCTATAGGTCTACCTGATTATTCAGCCACTGCCTGGAGATCACTGGAAAGGGGGCTTGGGCCCTACATATATGGTACGTATATAGTTGGTCTTTGTACTATCATTGTCCCTTGCCTCTGCTTTTCATTAGAGAACTTTAACCTATAAGTGGTCCTAACTAGTAGAAGCTATTCATCTTGGGCTCCCTCCAAATTCTTAGTCCGATTTATAGCCCTTTCTTCTCTAAAAGTAATACTGTACTGGTGCATCATTACAACTGTAGTGTACATGTACATGGGGCACCAGGGGACCACCGAAGTGTAGTGGTTAGAATATTTGACTTGGGAGCTGACAGAATCACAATCAAGCCCACAGCAGGGCATCCAACCTTCACTCCCCAGCCCAATCTGTCAGAGTCCAGTTCTATAATGTGGACTAACAATGAGGTATAAAAAAAAATATGTGCACACCTCAACGTTCTCCGTCAACATGGATTCACCAGACAACTGCGCTTTCGCCGGCGAGCTTTCTTCCATTTCCTTTTCTTCCTTCCTCTTCTTTTTCTTCTTCTTTTCCTTCTTTGAAGGAGACTCTTCCACTACCGATGTTTCTAACTTGCTGTCAGAACCTTCAGTAATTTTGCGCTGAGGAAAAAATACTGTCATTTTATCATACCACTCCAAAAAATTAAAGAAGAGATAAACAATATAATAAATCCTTGGCATCGTTAATAAAGAACAAAAAATATAAAAAGAACTTCTAAAAATACATTGGAGATTTATCTATCAACAGAAAAATGCTTTAATTTCCCCTTTACACGGGGGGTGGTTGAGTCAAAGGAAAGACCTTGACTCTTTGAGTAAAATATAGAGGAGGGGATTCCCAGCCCCCTCACTATGCCCCATTTACTCAACTTTTATGATATGAAGGAGAACACAGGGGAGGTACTCTTGTTCCCCTCGAGGGAACAGTAAATCTATGTGTAATTTTTCAAAATAGAGTGACAACTTGTCCTTACATATACAAAGTCTACTATAAATCAAAACACCAAAGAAGCTAAAAAAGTACCTTTCTGGGTTCTACGGGCGTGTTCCCTGTAAACGAAAGCGATCCACTGTTTTCTGGAACTCTGGCATGCGGTTCATCCTTTTTCGCTCTGTAATCGACGTAAGTACTGAGCCAATTTGAGGGCGTGTTTTCGTTGGGCTTACCGTGTTTGTCCAGCATTCCCTTTTCTATCAACCTTTTCTTGTCGAGAGCCTGCGGATAAAAATTCTTACATTAATACCATACCAATACTTATGCTGCCGTGATCGGGTCAATAGTGCAAGTGACTTGATTCGTTGGGTCGTCGAGGCCTGCCAATGTCCAAGGTTAGAAAGGGCATTCACTCAGGGCAACAGTCACACTACCAAAACCAAATTTGTAAGGTCGGGACCTGCCACGGTCTGAGGTTATAAATGGCATTCACTCTGGGTAGCAGTCCCACTCTCAAAACCAAAGTCCTTCAAGAGAAGGCACTGTCATAGCTCTTATTAGAAATGGAAGTCTGTGACATAAAACCAGAAAGATCACTTCTGTAGATATTAAGATCTAAATTATGGAATGGAATGATAAAGCAACGTCATTTAGGTGGTGCTACAGTTTTAGCGCCATCCATTTTGTCAAGATAGTTAGGTTGGGATGGGTAAGGTTAAGTTTGGCTTGGTCTGCTTAAGTTAAGTTAGGTGTTCAAAATAAAACAATCTCCTTAGCGCCAGACCATCCATTGCCAAAAAGGTTGTCACCAAAATAAGTTTAGACCCAAACAAGCAGTGCCAAAACAGTTGCCAAAATTTACAAAATCCTACAAAATGAGTAGAAAATCCACAGTGCCAAAATTTATCAAACCTCAAAAAATACACCTGGCACATATAATGACAGCAATCTCTCCTGTAAGGGGGATGGCCTACCATACCGTTTGCCTCATTAGGGACAGTATAGCAACACAAAACAAGGTCATGTAAAACATACAGCATAGCATACATTCATATAAAAAGGCTGGAAACCCCTTACATGGGTTAGTCAAAGCACACATTCACCAGGAGTCAAACATACCTCTATCATGCCTCATGGTTCCTTGGGGAATACCAATTAAGGGAGGACAAGAAAAATGAACTTACCTTTGGTCCCAAGCCCCATTTGCGGGGATATGTGTCCCTATCCATGAGAACCCGCTTAATTTTGGCAACGACGCCGTGATCGCACGTAGACATAGTTGACGTTGTCATCATGGCCAAGGCTTAAAGGAAAATAAAGTTATGTAATTAATAAAAGAAACAAAACAAAACTTCCCGAGACCTCTGCGAGAAAGCCTGGGATGGGATGGACAACAGTCACTCTTAGGGATTGGGAGCATTCGACCAGGCAGCGCTGATCTAAAAATACACACATACATATATATACTGTGTATGTATATATATATATATATATATATATATATATATATATATATATATATATATATATATATATATATATATATATATATATATATATATATATATATATATTCAACTCACATTTTACGCATATTTATACTACGCGAAATTAAAATAACACAAACAATAATAGTAAAAAATTATGAAATGCACGAGTAACGCACTCACGAAAAATTCAAAAACAAATGGTTCATTTTAGTAAAAAAGCGACCACCTTGGAGGCACTTTAACGCTATGCTGCCATGTGCTTCAGTCTTTTTATTTTTTTGTTGGCTTTATTTATTTTTGCAGCTAGGGGATGGCTCTCCCACTCCCTCCTCTTCTCCTACCGCTTATATCACCTGCTCACCTCCACCACACTCGTCATCTGTTGTTCGCCATGTATAGAGTGATTAGAATGTGTACAATAATTATTATATACATCATTACTGTAATTCAGGCATTGCATAATGAAAAAGTTTAATTTTCTATACAGTATATATATATATATATATATATATATATATATATATATATATATATATATATATATATATATATATATATATATATATATATATATATATATATATATATATATATATATATATATATATTGTTACCTCACTTATCGCAGTAGTTCGGTTCCGGGACCCGGCGTGAACCAGGAAATCCGCGGAGTAGGATCAGCCTATATGTACATAGATATTTTAATGTATATTTACATTTACACTGTATAAACCCTCCCTGTACTATTAAAAAAACACCTTAACATTATAAATAACAGCAAGCAACGTAATTTTTTTTATGAAAGTGATAGGAAAACTTACCATGAATGAGGTGATGATGACTTGACATACATAGGTTCCATATTTTACAATAATTTTTACGTTTACATAAAATAGCGGCCGACATCCACAAACTTTTTTCCTTCTTTCAACATATCTAAGAGTTTCACTTTATCTACAATGGTTAACATTTTCCTTTGCCGCTTAGGCTCACTACAAGAAGCCTTAGAAGATGAAGGATGCTTGGGAGACATTGCAAAGGTTAAAATATGCGAGTAAAAAAATCACAAGCAAAACATATTAATAATAATAAGCACAACATGAATGGCGCACACGAGTGAGGCGAGACAATGGAAGATAATGGAAGCCTTTGTCCGAAATGCTGATAGCGGTATCGTATTTTACATGTTGCAATACTGTTAGTATTTATGTTTTTTAATATTTTTTACTGTTATATTATTCTTAGGCTAATAAATACGTTTTTTTATCAATAAAATCATGAAACTACCGGAAATATAAATATATATGCTAGCTCACGTAGCTGCGACCCCAATACATTGTACGCCATCGAACACTATTTCGTATGATGCAATACTGAGAGTTATACTGTATATTAATGTATATTAATTTAAAATTCATCTACTTATTTGAAGATTGTACAAAATCTATTGTATTTATTCATTGTAATTTGGACCAAATATTCCTTTTGTAAAGATTATACTGTACTTTTCAAAAGAGGTGGTCAATAAACGTATCTATCTATCTACATTAATGTTTTTTACTATTTTTTGCTGTTTTATTATTCGTAGGCTGGGAAATAATTTTTTTTATCAATTAGATAATGAAATATGTTTTTTTCAATAAAAAAAATGAAAATACTGAATTTTTTTTTAATATTTTAATATTTTTGCATATACCCATGAAATAAAATAATAATTTAGCCAAAAAAAAATGCAATACAGTGAGAACGCGAATAACCGGGGTAACACTGTATGTATATATATATATATATATATATATATATATATATATATATATATATATATATATATATATATATATATATATATATATATATATATATATATATATATATATAATATATATATATATATATATATATATATATATATATATATATATATATATATATATATATATATATATATATATATATATATATATATATATATATATATATATATAATATATATACCAACAAAAATGTATAAGAAAACTACATAATTAAAAATAAAACACAAAACAAATCCATCTACTTATAAAAATTCAACTCACCTATACATATTGCTTCTCCTTTTGTGGTACAAATGACAATCTGTTCATCAATTTCAATACCATTTTCGTACCTTAAAACACCAGGTAGCATAACTTTCGCTCCATAGCAAACAGCATTAACGGCAGAATCCTGCAAAATGGGAGTCAAACAAGGCACCGCTTTTTAGCACTCTGTATCATATGAATACGAACACATTATTATTTTTTTTTTCACAGTTTGGCAAGGTTACAAATTATGCAACTTTATTTTCATTAATCTTCTATTAACACATTCTGACTTTCAATAAGGCTCTACCTGTAAACAAATTTGTTTTATCTCATCTCACATGGCAGAATTTGTATACTTTCATATTACATGTATATTCGTGTCTTACCCAACATTCAACATAGAACTTTAATTCTGGACAAAAATGTATGAAACTCCCAGTGATTCTTCCATGACTGAAACTTTACTAATCACACATGAATATATATGGAACTGGCCAAAGCAAGGAATATAATTTTAAGGTACCCTATAATTCTTATATAGGGTATCTCTAGGTAACTTTGTAAGTCTTATACAGTATTGGGTTTCTTTATGATACCCAATAAGTCTTAAACTGGGTATCTTTAAGATATCCTGTAAGTCATACATAGGGTATCTTTTAAGATAGCCAATAAGTCTTATATAGAGAATTTTTATGATTCCCTATAAGTCTTTCTGGGGTATCTTTAGAATCCCTATAAGTCTTTCATAGGGTATCTCTATGATACCCTACAAGTCTTATATAAGGTATCTTCATGATACCCTACAAATCTTATATAGAGCATCTTTGTAATACCCTACAAGTCTTAAATAGGACACTTTTCTGATACCCTATAAATCTTATAAAAGGTACCTTTATGATACCCTACAAATCTTGTATAGGATATCTTTAGGATAATAAGTCTTATACAGGGCATCTTTCATAGCCTCACCTTCATAATTATTCGTTTATGAGAGGTAAGCATGCCCTCCATGGGCATGACAACTCTCCTCAGGTACGACTCGTCACGGTAGTTTTCGTATGTCCACTGCGCATCCAATACATCATGCATAGTTACCATGTTATCATATTCACTGTGAATACCTAAAAAGTACAACAACTGTTAGTTTAGTACATAGAAGTTTGAATTTTGAAAAGATGAATAAACCTTCAGAACCCCACGCAAAGATAATTAATCCCAAAAATTGTTAAGTTAGGGTGAGATGGGTTTGGTTATGTTAGGCTACACAACTTCCCTTGTAAATATAAATAACCCTAGAGGGCCCTAGGGTTACCCTTATTTACAAGATCAAGAATCATTTATTTTCAACTGAGATGCCATGTCTCACAGAAATAAGCAGGAGAGCCACAACTGTATAACAAGAAATAAGATAAGAAGGTCTTCATCATACACTGACCATCCCTTCTCCTGTCAGCTGTATCCCCCCTTGTTGGGGGGACAGGTCAGAAATCAGGATGTGCTGACAAATAAATATCTTAATTAAATAAATTCTTTAAAATGTAAGAATCACTAACAATGGCAAAATGATACTTCTAATAAAAATAAGTAAAAAAAATCAATTACATATTTTCTCCAAAACAAAATGGCCAATCTTAGCAAACCGTAAGCAGTACAATGAGATAAGAATGTGATTATTAAAAGTCTGGAAAACAAACAGAAGTAGGTGGGTGTGGGGGGGTTACTATGAGATAACTTGGTGGGAAAATGAGCCGTAGCTGTCGGGCTTCACAGCAGAAGACACTCACCCTCTTCGAGTGCATATGATCCAAGCAGGGTGGGGGTAAGGGGAAGTGAGACAACCCTTTATTCCAAAAAGAGCTGAGAGGAGTGATGGAGGTATGTTTTGACTTCTGGTAAATGTATGCTTTGACTAGGACAAACTCCTTGCAAGGGGCATTGTGGCTACTGTATAGGTATGTATGCATACATGTATGTGTATGTTTGCACAACTCACCTGATCTAACCCTCCTCAGCTCCTGCATTTGACCTCCAGTTCCCAGGTGCAAACCCAAGTGTACGCACATGGTACGAATGTATGTACCAGCCTCACAGCTCACCCAAAATATACCTGTATGGAATAAGTGTCATACAATGAATATTCTATTTAGTTATTTCTCAAGTGACAATCGGTAAATATAAGAAAACACATAAAATTATAGTGAATACTGTACATATTAAATTACACTATCAGTCCAACTTCGCTATTTGTCAATGTACATATTTGTGTTGCTTCAAATACTATGTTCTAAAGTAGAAATAATTATTGATAAAAAAAAAATAAATTATCAGTACATACCAAAGTACAGTATATCACCTTAGATAATTAAAATTTTGAATGCAACATATGAGAATACATAAAAAATGGCCTATTATTCACCAAACTTTAAGAAATGTAGAAAATATGGATCAGGTAAAGATTAGGGACACTCAGTATATAAAATATTCCCATAAAAGTGTTAGGTTAGGTTAGCTTGTTTAAGTTAGATTAGAATAGGACTGATTAGGCATTAACTTAACTAAATTTAAGCTGCCCTAACCTAACCTTCCAATAAAATTTGTTTAACTTCTATGATCTCTTTAAACGAGTTATATTTTTATTTACTTGAAGGGATCATAAATTATCTGTTGCATACGTGTAGTATAGGCTTTGCTTTCTTTGACTCGGCATTATTGTACTTCAATTCTTCTAATTACATGTAGTAGGTTGGCCCATGGCACTAGCCCCCCGTTGCGATACTACAGCTGAAGGTTTTTTGACCTCAAATAGGACTGTCCAGGACCGTTCGATGTTAAGTCTTCCTTCAGTTACTGTTCTTTTTTTTATGCCTACATCAACACTTAATATTCTTGGATAATCATTACACATCTTTATTATCCTTTCACACCTGACAAGTCATTAGACTCTCCATCTCTGTTTCTCTTTAATTTATGTATTCTTCATGCCCATGCATGATGAAGGCTGTGTTATTTTATTTTTCTTCTGGCCTATCCTGGTGTCACACACAAAAAAGCTATTTAATGTACTAAAGGTTGCTATTCTTTACGTGATCCAATATATTTTGTAGTTCCCAAAGAAATATAACTAAAATGAATAACTAACAACCAAAAGCACATAAATGGTTTAATTACCTATGTATTTTGCAGATCTGAAACACATTACTAAGGATAATTCTTATTTTTTATATTTCAAGTGTCACTATTAAGTACATTATGTGGGTGGACACAGAGAGGCTGAAGCTGAGTAATTAATGCCGGATGCCCTTCCTAGCTCAATGCAGTGGGCTTGATCAAAAGTCTTTCAAGTCCCCAGTTGAGTATTCTAGCCACTTCGCTACTCCAGTCTCCTAAATACTTAACGTAAAATAAGCAAGCTAATTATATTAGATTAAATATGTCCCCCTGAGGGAGGAATGCAAGAATACTTCCTCCGCATTCCCCTGGGCATCGTAAAAGTCAACAAAATGGGGCAGGGTGTGGGGACTGGTACTTTGACTTAGCAAGCTCACTTTATGAGGGGGAATATGGTTCTTGTATACAGAAAGAAATGTAGTACTATGCACAGTAGACAAAAGACTACATACAAATAACCTACCCATATTCTGCTCCATATCATATTCAATAAGTTTCAAATCCTGAACACTACGTAAGCGTAGCTGTCTTTTGACAGCGGATATTACCGGCGGCCTCTGGAACTGTGCCCCTTTCAATTTCTCTATTGTCTATCAAGAAAAAGAGACAAAAGGAATCAAAGAAAGGGGTTTGTGAACACAGGATCTTCCACTGTACTTAATCTAGCTCCACTCTCTTATTTGAGAGGGAACAAAGCACTTGGTGCATAGAAAGAGCAGTTTTACTGTAAAGCAATTATTCATTCGACATTACAGAGATAAAATGTCACATTCATTCACCTATCAATGGCAAAATCAGTACCTTTATTAGGGTAAGTGTAAAGGGATGTGTAAAAAATTACAGTATTCTTAAGAGACATGTGACAAAATTGTTGCTGCTGTTCCCTAAGTTGCCAAGCCAAACAGTCCCGAGTTTTTAAAGAGGGCCACTGCCGATCCCAGGCTTTCCTAAAGAGCTCTCTCGGAGACGTATTTGGTGTTTTTGGCATATTTGGTTTGTGTGTATTGCAGGTTGCTCTTAATGGTCCAGCTAAAGAAAGTCACTGGGATATGACTGCCAATCATGTCTTGGAATAGAAAAAATTATTATGGAATTCTTTCTGGAATGGTTAAATCCTGTACATGTGGAGCTTCCTGTACCTCCCCTAATAGTTAATTCATTCTTTCTCCTGGATAAGCGACAAGAATACCATCTCCCATGTTCCCCTGCATATTGTTAGAGTCAACTACTTGGGATGAAAATGGTACTGGGAATCCTCCCTCCATACTTTCCCTAAGCGAAGAGTCAAGACAAAAGAATTTCATGTAGGAAAACTACAGCCAGACACAAGAAATTAAGTCTCTGCATATGCATAATTATGGAACAAGAGAGATTAAGAGGGAGGGAATTGATAACTTGCTTATAGGGAGAAGGATGGATGTGTTAGCATTGAGTGAAACAAAACTGATAGGGACATAGGAGAGGTACTCTTGTTGTATGGATGTGCCTTGCTTCACTAACCCAACTTAGATGTTGCTATGCAGTTCAATAATGCCAAAAAAAAATTTACATTTATTTTATTATATAAGGCATATATTACAGATCAATATTCTTTAACAAGAGCACTCAAGAAATCTTATAAAATTTCAAGATGAGACAACGTCTTCTTCAAAAAATTTGACGTACTACTTACCACACTCAATTTATTATAATCGGTGAACGGCTCATGAAGACGAAATATACTAACGTATTCTTTACCAGCCCCCTGCTGGGATTTTACCAAACGAGTCGATCTCTCCAGGCACACAATCAAACAACCTGAAATATAATATTTTTTTCTCACATAATTTATGTCTCGTGTCGCAAAATCATGAGTCGATTTTATGTGACAATATACTGTATGAATGATCATCGCATGAATCAAAGGCGAATGTTGGATGAGAATATAGGAAAACTATTAATCATCTTAACGAACTTACCAGTAACTTTAGGATCCAATGTTCCCGAATGTCCTACTTTTTCCAGTTTCAGAATTCGCTTTATCCATGCAACTACTTCGTGAGACGAGGGATTGGAAGGTTTATCCAGATTAATGTATCCAGCCTTTAAGTATTCACCAATAGGTCGCTTGAGTGGCGAACATCCTTGTGGAAGGGGAGTGTAGTGGTTTGTACGAACGTTCAGTCTATCGAAGTTCTGGTGGGAAATAACAGATCAGGTTAGGTTAGCAACACATGAAATAACAGATGAAGGTCTATATCAATTTAAATAGGACAGTCCCAGACAGACCGATGTTAAAATATTCTTCAGTGTCAGTTCTTTTCCTATGCCTACATCGACACAATAGACATTAATATTTGCTACACATTTCTGATTTTCCCTTCACCTCTAACAAGTCACAACACTCTCCATCTATTTCTCTTTGCTTTACACTTTCTTGGTGAGCAGGTCTGATGAGAGCAATTTTCTCTACCCGGCCTGGGGTCACACTAGTAAAAACTAAATAATTTCTTTTTTTTTTTTCATCTAGAAAGACATCACCTTACATCACCTAAATTGAGTCAAAACTAATATATTAACATGGATTACTTAAACCTGCTAAAAAGTTAATTTCAATAAGGAAATTATATGAATAAAAGTATAAACATAAAACAACATTATTACACAGACAATAAACAGAATGGCATTAAAATAAGATCCACCTTGAGTAGCAGGGGCCATTCTGACGTGTCTATCTGCTTTGGCGCTAGAGTCGACGGCTTAATTGTATAAGACGTATCAATAACCTCTTCTGTTATACCATGGCTCTTCTTCTTCTTCTTCTTCTTTTCCTTCAACTCCAATTCTTTAGATTCTTCCATGCCTAACACACCAACTATCCCTGGAAAGAAGAGGAAAAAATTAACCTAATTTTTTTTTGCTGCTGTTTGGCATTTAATGTGTCACCATGAATCCCTATTATAAAGGTCAATAAAGCCATGCTAGAGCTGGGGGATTAAGGCTTGATAATAAGAAAATACAGTAAAAATTCAGCGACTAATGCAGTGTATCTGAGTAATTTAAAAAAGATATAATGTAAATGAAAGTCTCCCACTGTGGTCTGGGCTGAAATCAATACATGAACTAGCTAATAAATTTCTAAACCACTTTTTTCCCCCAAAACACCCGACTTTACCCCAGAAAAGAACACACAAAAATCTAAGACACAGCAATCAATAACAGTGAGCTTGCATACCCATTGCTCTAATTATCTGCAAAATAACTTAAACTTTGCCTGAGCTACAGTATTTAAAAGGCCATAATATCTAACTCAACAATAACCATTTATAATGTGCATTACAGAGTCTTCTGTTATTTTCTCTTGAAGTTAGAAAGTGTTACTAACATCACTTCAAGATCAGTGCAAGGAATTCTAATGGTTAATAAAAAGCTTTTGTAATTACCAATTTTTTACCTTTTCATACAGCATCACCATGTAGTATGTTGACCCATAGCACCAGCCACCCACTGCGATACTACAGGTGGTCTCTTAAACATAAATAGGACTGTCCTGGACAGCTCAATGTTAAATCTGCATTCAGTTATGGATCCTTTTCTATGCCTACATCTACACTGAATAAACTTGCATATTGTTTACACATCTCTTATTATCCTTTCACATCTGACAAGTTACAACACCCCCACCTCTGTTTCTCCATGCTTTATGTTCTCTGGTGTTCAAGCCCTAAGAAGGCAATATACATTGACCATCCTGGTGTCACACTCATATACAGTGAGCCCTCGCTATATCGTGGTTCATCTTTCACGAATTATGTGCATCGGGATTTTTATGGCAAGCGAAAAAAAAAGAATATATATATATACAGTAATCCCTCGCTATATCGCGGTTCACCTATCGCGGATATTTTTTTTTTTTTAATTAAGATTATTGTGACACCAGGATGGGCCAAAAAATTATAAAATAAAACAGCCTTTATCAGGCTGTAAAGAGAAACAGAGATGGAGAGTGTAATGACCAGTCAGATGTGAAGGGATTATAAAAGATGTGTAATGAATATCCAGCTCTCTTCTGGGTTTTAATATACCTCTGCATTACTTTCATGATGTCTATCCAATAATTCTCCTTAGATCTTATTATTATTATTATTATTATTATTATTATTATTATTGGCAACAATAATTTTCCTTTGATGATGATTGTGGCGATTATTATCATCATTATCATTATTATTATTATTAAGGGCTATATCATTGTTTGTACATCTGTTGGCTTATTTACTTTAATAACTGTGTACAGTGCCCCTCCCAAGTTGGCTGGGACAAAGAGTGTGGGTGGTTGGGTAGAATAGAATGTTGGAGAGAGAGAGACATCTTTAATTAACTCTTGTTCATTCAACCAAAACTACATTATTTATTATAAAAATAATGGTTTAATTACAAATTCGTAATAATAATGATAATAATAATAATAATAATAATAATAATAATAATAATAATAATAATAAGCTCCACAATCATCATCAAAGGAAAATTACTGTAATAATAATAATAATAATAATAATAATAATAATAATAATAATAATAATAATAATAATATCTAAGGAGAATTTTTGGAATAGACATCATGAAAGTAATGCAGAGGTATATTAAAACCCAGCAGAGAGCTGGATATTCATTACACATCTTTTATACTCCCTTCACATCTGACAGGTCATTACAAGGGTGATAATTAATAAAGTTTTAAAAATTCATGATCAAACCAGAACTCGTAATGGGTAATGGATTTAAGCTTGATAAATTTAGGTCCAGAAGGGAAATCGGTGAAAACTGGCTTGGTAATACCGTAGAGTAGCTGATGCATGGAACAGGATTCCTAGTAGGATAATAAATGCCAAAATATATATATATATATATATATATATATATATATATATATATATATATATATATATATATATATATATATATATATATATATATATATATATATATATATATATATATATATATATATATATATATATATATATATATATATATATATATATATATATATATATATATATACATACAGTGATCCCCCGCTGGATCGCGTTTTCACTGTACCACGGGTTTTTTTTTGGCAAAAATAATTGTAAAATCCCTATGTACATGAGTATGTCATGTAATTAACACTTCATTCACCGTAATTTTATCTATCACTTTCATATAAATTTACGTTGCATGCTGTTATTTATGAAGTAAAGGGTGGTTTGTTAACAGTACAGGGAGGGTTTATACAGTGTAAACGTAAAAATAAATTAAAATATCTATGTACATATAGGCTGATCCTACTTCGCGGTTTTCCTGTCTCACGCCGGGTCCCGGAACCGAACTACCGCGATAAGGGGGGATCACTGTATGTAGAAATATATATATATATATATATATATATATATATATATATATATATATATATATATATATATATATATATATATATATATATATATATATATGTAGAAATATATATATATATATATATATATATATATATATATATATATATATATATATATATATATATATATATATATATATATATATATATATATACAGTGTTGCCTCACTTATCGCGGTAGTTCGGTTCCGGGACCCGGTGCGAACCCGGGAATCCGTGGTGTAGAGATCAGCCTATGTGTACATAGATATATTAATGTATTTTTACGTTTACACTGTATAAACCCTCCCTGTACTGTTAAAAAAACACCCTTTACATTATAAATAACAGCAAGCAACATAATTTTTTTATGAAAGTGATAGGAAAACTTACCCTGAATGAGGTGATGATGATTTGACATTAATAGGTTCCATATTTTACAATAATTTTTACGTTTACGTAAAATAGCGGCCGACATCCACAAACTTTTTTCCTTCTTTCAACATATCTAAGAGTTTCACTTTATCTACAATGGTTAACATTTTCCTTTGCCGCTTAGGCTCACTACAAGAAGCCTTAGAAGATGAAGGATGCTTGGGAGGCATTGTAAAGGTTAAAATATGCGAGTAAAAAAATCACAAGCAAAACATATTAATAATAATAACCACAACATGAATGGCGCGCACGAGTGAGGCGAGACAATGGAAGATGGTGGAAGCCTTTGTCCGAAACGCTGATAGCGGTATCGTATTTTACATGTTGCAATACTGTTGGTATTTATGTTTTTTACTATTTTTTACTGTTATATTATTCTTAGGCTTAGAAATACGTTTTTTTTATCAATAAAATCATGAAACTACTGGAAATATAAATATATATGCTAGCTCATGTAGCTTCGACCCCAATAATTTGTACGCTATCGAACACAAGCAAAACGTGAGTTAGACTGAACGAGTCTTTGTCCAAAACGCTGATAGCGGTATCGTATTTTACATGTTGCAATACTGTTAGTATTTATGTTTTTTACTTTTTTTACTGTTTTATTATTCTTAGGCTAATAAATACGTTTTTTTTTATCAATAAAATCATGAAACTACTGGAAATATAAATATATATGCTAGCTCACGTAGCTGCGACCCCAATACATTGTATGCTTTGAACACTATTTCGTATGATGCAATACTGTGAGTTATACTGTACGTACATATATCATTCAGTTATTAGTACAATGTATATTAATTTAAAATTCATCTACTTATTTGATGATTGTACAAAATCTATTGTATTTATTCACTGTAATTTGGACCAAATATTCCTTTTGTAAAGATTATACTGTACTTTTCAAAAGAGGAGGTCAATAAACGTATCTATCTATCTATCTATCTACATTTATGTTTTTTACTATTTTTTACTGTTTTATTATTTGTAGGCTGGGAAATAATTTTTTTTATCAATTAAATAATGAAATATGTTTTTTCAATAAAAAAAAAAAATTAAAATACTGAGAATTTTTTTTTTTATATTTTAATATTTTTGCATATACCCATGAAATAAAATAATAATTTATCCAAAGAAAAACCGTGATAGAGTGAGAAAGCGAACCAGGAACCGCGAATAACTGGGGTAACACTGTGTATATATATATATATATATATATATATATATATATATATATATATATATATATATATATATATATATATATATATATATATATATATATATATATATATATATATATATATATATATACAGTGATCCCCCCATTATCGCGAGGGTTCGGTTCCAGGACCCGGCGCGAAACAGGAAAATCGCAGAGTAGGATCACCCTATATGTACATAGATATTTTAATTTATTTTTACGCTTACACCGTATAAACTGTATAAACCCTCCCTGTACTGTTAACAAACCACCCCATACTTCATAAATAACAGCATGCAAGTGTAAATTTATATGTACGTGATAGGTAAACTTACCTTATCTGTTATGGTTAACATTTTCCTTTGCCGCTTAGGCTCACTACAAGAAGCCTTAGAAGAAGAAGGATGCTTGGGAGGCATCGCAAAGGTTAAAATATGCGAGTAAAAAAATCACAAGCAAAATGTATTAATAAGCACAACGTGAACGGCGCACACGAGTGAGGAGAGACAATGGAAGATGGTGGAAGCCTTTGTCCGAAACGCTGATAGCGGTATCGTATTTTACATGTTGCAATACTGTTAGTATTTATGTTTTTTACTATTTTTTACTGTTTTATTATTCTTAGGCTAAGAAATACATTTTTTTATCAATAAAATCATGAAACTACTGGAAACATAAATATATATGCTAGCTCACGTAGCTGCGACCCCAATACATTGTACGCTATCGGACACTATTTTGCATGATGCAATACTGTGAGTTATACTGTACGTGCGTATATCTAAATTTATGTTTTTCACTATTTTTTACTGTTTTATTATTCGTAGGCTGGGAAATTTTTTTTTTTATCAATTAGATAATGAAATTTTTTTTTTCAATAAAAAAATGAAAATACTGAGAATTTTTATTTTTTTAATATTTTAATGTTTTTGCATATACCCAAAAAATAAAATAATAATTTGCCAAAAAAAACCGTGGTACAGTGAGATCGCGAACCAAGAAAGGCGATCCTGCGGGGGATTACTGTGTATGTATATATATATATATATATATATATATATATATATATATATATATATATATATATATATATATATATATATATATATATATATATATATATATATATATATATATATATATATATACCGCTTAATGCAATCAGATATTATGAAGAAAATTAAAAAAAGCATTAAGAACAAACAGCAAACAAATTTTCAATATAATATCGTCAGGGAAATAGCATGCAAGGGTGCATCAGCGGATACGGAAGTAGCAAAACGTTTGCCGATAGAGGTTGGTTCTCCCGCATCCTCCTCCTCTTCTACCACTTAATGCGATCTAATTTTATGAAGAAAATTTAAAAAAAGCAATAAGAACAAACAGCAAAATTTTTTTTTATATAATATCGTCAGAGAAATAGCGTGCGAAGGTACATCAGCTGATACGGAAATGTGACAAAACGTTTGCATCCTCGTCCTCACCGACACCATCAGTGTTGCCAGAATAGATGAATGAGAGAAATGATAAATATAAAAACTATACGTGTAAGCTCTTAAGTTATTTCAAGTATCTTAAAGATGAAGAAAATTTTTATTAAATTACTGTACTACCATCTTGTAATTAATATATACTGTATCTTAAAATGTACCATACATTTGAAAATAAAAACATCCGCTTTATTTGGCAACACTGGTCACCATGCACCTCCCAGTGTACGCCTGTACAGTAAATCTGTATATCTTTTATACTGTACACTATTTGCATGTTAATATAAATAACTACAGGTCTTTCTGCTTCGTTATGTACTTATAAAATATGTTTACTTATCTTACATCTTTGGTATAGTGTGTCTATGAACAGTTGTGCAAAGAGCTATGCCCTTTATCATGGTTTCCTATGGAAAATGACTTTTTTTCACGCGATTTTCCATTTACCCGTCACTTCTGAGAACCTATCTCCACGTTATTCTGAGAATTAGGTGTGTATATATATAATATATATATATATATATATATATATATATATATATATATATATATATATATATATATATATATATATATATATATATATATATATATATATATATATAATATTTTCCCCGAACGAGACTTGAGACTAGGACACATAATTACTATGCCAAGGCACTACCAACTACATCACAGAAGGTTAATAGGAAAACAAACCTTACAGCTTTATCTGTTATACTAGGAATGAACGCATTCTATCTTAATGCCACTATGTTCATATTACAGTTTCCCCCAACCTCACGAATGGCTTCGTTTTTGCATTTGATTCAAATCTCAATCTCATTTGGGACCAACAATAATCAAATAAGCATATTGCCATATGTGAAAATTCATCATTTTTACCCTGACCGGGACTTGAACCTAGGACACATAATTACTGTGCCAAGGTTCAAGTCCCAGTCATGGTAAAATTGATTTATGTTTTCACATATGGTAATGTGCTTATCTGGTTATTGTTGGTCCCAAATGAGATTGAGATTTGAATTAAATGCGAAAACGAAGCCACGAGTGAGGTTGGGGGCAACTTTAATACAAACAGCATGGCATTCAGATAAAATGCGTTTATTCCTAGTATAGCAGATAAAGCTGTAAGGTTTGTTTCCCTTTTAACCTTCTGTGGTGTAGTTGGTAGTGCTTTGGCACAGTAATTATGTGTTCTAGGTTCAAGTCCCAGTCGAGGTAAAAATTATTAATGTTTTCACATAAGGTAATGTGCTTATTTGAGATATATCCTCAACTTCCTATGATCCAGATATCTAAAACACATCAAAATTTCATAATAAAAAGACTGAGGACCTTGTAAAGAAAAGTAACCCCATGGTGTTCTAAGGTTTTTCATATTTACAAGGCAATCCATCAAACCTACCCTATTCTATCAATTTACAGGGTTATTTAACTTTACACAGGGTTCAGGGGTTACTCGCCTTTACGAGACCCAAAACTGGAATGCAAGAATTAAACACAGGTTTCTCTAATAATAAGAATTGCAACCACAATAACACCAATGGTGATTAATAACGCCTCATAAAACGTGAAACAAGTGGTCGCCTTGGCAAAGCGGTAGCATATGCGACTTGGCGGCTGCAGGTCGAGGGTTCATAAGAACATAAGAATAGAGGACACTGCAACATGCCTACTGGCACACACGAGGCAGCTTCATTTTTGAATTGCATTTTCAGCATGTCTAACCTATTCTATTCTACTCTACTTATTTATTCTATTTTTATTTTATGATTTTTCTAATAAGCACTAACCTATTCATACCCACCCTACCTCTGTCATATGTCTATCTAATCTACATTTGAAGGTGTCTAAGGTATTGGCATTTACTATCCTACTAGGAAGCTTGTTCCATGCATCAGCTACTCTATTACCAAACCAATTTTTACCAATTTCCCTTCTGAACCTAAATTTATCAAGCTTAAATCCATTATTACGAGTTCTGGTTTGATCATGAATTTTTAAAACTTTATTAATATCTCCCTTGTTAATCCCTTTAAACCATTTATACACTTCAATCATATCCCCCCTAACTCTTTGCCTCTCTAGAGAATGTAGATTAAGTGTTTTTAATCTGTCCTCATATGGTAGATTTCTGATATTGTGTATCATCTTGGTCATTCTTCGCTGCACTCTCTCCAAGGATTCAATTTCCATCCTATAATAGGGTGACCAGAATTGCACAGCATAATCTAAATGGGGCCTAACTAATGCAAGATAGAGCTGCAAAATAACTTTTTCCGTCCTATTGCCAACACTTCTTGAGATAAATCCTAAAATTCTGTTTGCTTTATTTCTGACTGCTGTGCATTGCTCTCTTGGCTTAAGACTACTACTCACAAGAACTCCCAAATCCCTTTCACACTGAGAACTCATGATTTCATGGTTGTTTAGCTTATAACTAGTATGGTCTTTTATAGTACCCATTTTAACTACTTTACATTTTTCAACATTAAACTCCATTTGCCATTTGTCCGACCATTCAGATAATCTATTTAGATCTTCCTGTAAAGCATGAATGTCTTCTTTTCCATTTATAATTCTACCTATTTTAGTGTCGTCTGCGAATTTACTTAGGTTACTACTGATATCTGAATCCAGATCATTTAGATATACGATGAATAATAGGGGACCCAGTACCGAGCCTTGTGATACCCCGCTAGTAACCGAGCCTTGTGGTACCCCGCTAGTAACCGAGCCCCACTCCGATTTCTCTCCATTTATGCAAACCCTCTGTTTTCTGTCTTTTAACCATTGTTTGATCCATCTGAGAACAGCTCCTCCTATACCATGAGCTTCCAGCTTTTTAACTAATCTTTTATGAGGAACTCTTATCAAAAGCTTTGCTAAAATCTAGATATATTGTATCATATTCTTTGCCACAATCTACTGCCTCGTAAACTTCTGAATAAAAAGACACTAAGTTTGTAAGGCACGAAAAACCCTTAAGAAACCCGTGTTGTGAAAGTTTTATCAGTCTGTGTAATTCTAGATGTGCCCTTATTTTATTTGCAATTATGGATTCTAGAATCTTACCCACTGTTGACGTTAAACTTACCGGCCTATAATTATTCTTTTTAACTCGTTCTCCTTTTTTAAATATTGCTACCACATCTGCCAATTTCCACTCCATGGGTACCGATCCTAATTTTATTGAATTATTAAATAATTAAATAATGCAGTTAGTGGACAACTAAGCTCTTCCTTGCATTCCTTTAATATTCTAGCATATATTCCATCAGGTCCCGGAGATTTATGAGCCTTTAATTTATCTATTTCTTTTATTACCTCCTCTCTCGTAATATTTATTGAACTAAGTATATTATCGGGACTGTCTCTGTAAATGGATTCTACTTCCGGAATATTTTCCAAGTTTTCATTGGTAAATACAGATAAGAAATAATCATTTAAACATGTACACATCACTTTATCGTCATCTGTGATATGGCCATTGGCTACTTCAATTGGTCCGACTTTTTCCTTAAATTTTGTTTGATAATGTTGATAAAACCCTTTAGGATTTTCTTTAGCTTCTCCTGCTATTCTAACTTCGTATTTTCTTTTCGACTCTCTAACTATCTTTTTAACTTCCCTGTTGAACTGTATATATTGCTGCCTCAATATATACAGGTTAGAAAGGGTAACAATCACAAAACCAAAACCAAAGTTCTTTGCAAGAAAGCACCGTCCTAGTCCTAGTACACATGGGCGATCACATAAAACATGAAACAAAGATTGCCTTCTTAACCCACTTAGGACCAAAATTTGCAAGAGGGTGAATGGGGTACTTAATCAGACCAGAGATGCCAGACATTAATGAATCCCTGCTCGTAACAAACTAAGAAATGTTTCATTTGGAACTCAATATACAAGTGGGAAAGTAAAATTGGATGCCCTTCCTAATACAAAGCACTGGATTCAAATATGAGTTTTCACTTCCTGAGTCAAGCGCTCTAATCACTGCACTAAACCTACTCGGCAAGTGTAAAAAGGGACATATTGCTTTGAACATACAGAAGCTCCCCTACTTACAAACAACCAAGTTACAAACATTCACAGATACGAACAAAAACCTACCCATGTATTTGTGTATGTATTACTGTCCTGTACTGTATTATTACATTATTATTACTATATCAGAATTCATTAATACAGCATACTTTATATTTTATGTAGTAGTTAAGAGTCTAGCCTAAGTACTGTAGGGTACTGCATATGCATGTACTGTACAGAACTTATTTTTACTTAAACACAACCTACGAACAGACTTTTGAAACCTAACTCATTTGTAAGTTGGGGAGTGCCTGTATTTACTATATAAAGTATCCATTCACATATGACATGTCACAACACTCCCAATCTCTATTTCTCTTTGCTCTATGTTTCACCATGCCTAGGCACGTACTGGAAATTTTCTATGGACACCCCCCAGAGGAGTTAAATACTGCTGGTATTAACACCCTGATGAGGGTTTAGAGATTGTAAAATACATAACCTCTCCAGAATTGGCATAAATAGTTATTCAATGAGGTACCATCTTAACTGGTATACAACAACGTTTTGTTACTGGTTACAAATGTTGTCGGCATGGTTTGACACTCCCCGCAAGAAGTGCTAATTTGCTAAGACTGTGCCTCTATTACTGACAACAGCAAGAGAAACAGATCACTAGACATTTAAAATTTATAATCTGTAATACAGCAGCAGCCCATACAAATGGAGGTAGGAAAATTGCCACTTCGGACGATTATCTCACAGGACAATTCAACTTTACAAATCCTTATTATTTAATCATAATATATATCACTTTAATCTCTTCCAGGGGCTAGTGTCCGTCTTTGCATTACGCATTGCGGTTCTTGTCCTGGGGAAAGCGGCCGTTACCCTGAGTTACTGCCCTTTCGAACCTCAGACAATAGCTTCGGCACAAAATTCCTTCGCAAATTAACAAAGGAAATAATAAACTTCCAATGCAATAAATTTTCAATACCCAGAGCAGCCGGACGAGGATAAAAAAAAAACAAAAAATGAAAATCTACGCTTGATAGCAAAAAAAAACAAAAATAACAGACCAGACCCAAAATGTGAACCTCATTCAAACCAACAAAACCTTGCAATCTCACCAGCCTGAACTAACCTGCTTATCTCTGCAATTAGGACTTAAAATTAACCTAAAATCAGTATTTAACAAGATATAAACCATATACTTCATTTTTTGTACTTGTAGTCACGTAACTACGCTTAAAATTGGCTAATTTAACTCATAAACAGAGACGCTGATACCGTTTGAAGCCATGAAGTGTTTTGAGGAAGCACGTGTGAGTTCCGTTCCCTATGGCGGCAGAAGAAGAAAATAGAAGAAATAATTTTGAAAGATAAAAAATGGACTATTATCTAATTTGTTTAGGGAAATTTACATGATTTATATTGGTTAAAATATTAAAAAAAATATATATGCACGAATGTATACTGGGTTTTGCTAAAATCGGAAAATTTCAATTTCAAATTAATATCAAATATATTTAGGGGAATTACATTAAATTTATATTAATTATTCTTAATTACTTATTTACAGAAAAGTATGCTGCGATTTATTCATTTTTTTTTCGAAAAATTTCCAATTTTGGATTAAATTATCGTATGTGTTCAAGGGAATTTTCATAATTTATATCAGTCAAGAAATAAACAAAAAATGGTACAAATTTTAACAAATGAATGCAGAGCTCTATCCAAAAATATTTCCGGAAAATAAATTTAATAACCAACTATCAATTTTATTCAGGGGAATTTGCATGATTTATATTGATTAAAATTAATAAAAATCAATTGTACAAATAAATGTGGCTTTATATGGCTTCGAGTAAACTACTTATTTTTCATTTTTTATAAATAAAATAAAAAAAATATACTTTTTTTGGACCATTGTAAAATAAATTATTTTTAATCTGCTTTAATTTAATGCAATATATATTTTAGTTTACTTAAAATCTCCATAGGTCTTATTTTTGCACCATTATGATTATCATATCTATTACAACAACATTAATAACAATAATAACTTCATATTATTATTATTATTATTATTATTATTATTATTATTATTATTATTATTATTATTATTATTATTATTATTATTATTATTATTATTATTATGTAGTCACCGTGGCTCAAGCGGTAGCGTCTGTGACTTTGAGGCGTCAGGTCGAGGGTTTGCGCCCCGCCACGGCCTGAGGTTAGCAAGAGCATGCACTCAGCATAATGATTACATTGCCAAAACAAGTCCTCCGCAAGAAGGCAACCGTCCTAGCCCTTGGTAGAAAAGGGAGTCCGTGACGTAAAACCGGAACAATTATGATTATTATTATAACAAAAACATATTTTACCTAAAATGTTTTGAATATATTTCAAGACAGTTTATTTCTACATACATTATGTACGTTTTGTTTTGCATAATAGTTTCGTTTATTGTAACGTAAGTGCATGAATGTATAGTTTTAGACTTAGTATGTGTACCTACTAATATCTATCATGTATACACATACATTCATATGTATATTGTGTAGTTTATTATGGAGGCTGGCTGTAGAAGACTTGGAGAAAGGAAGCTAAGGGATTTTAGCCATTAACCTTTCACCTCCTTGATAACGCTTATCGCATCGCCTGTTTAAACCAAGAACCATTGTAAGCAAGTTATAACTCAAGTTAGTCCTAGTACCAAGGACCCCTACAAACGAGGAGAGTTTTGTGAGAGTTTCTTTCAAAATGTTAGTTGTCCTCGTGAGATGCTACAAGACACTCATGTTTGTGACGTAATTATAATGCGTGAAAGCAGTCGTAATTAATATTTATGAGATACATTTGCTACTGTGGAAGATTTCCTGTGTGTTATTACCCTTCTATCTTATAACCCCCTAACTTCGGAAATCCTGACACGGCTTCGGTAGAGGCCTACCACGATCTCAAAATTAAATCCTCTACCAATAAAATATGATCAATATTACATGTATAGACATACATGCAAATATTTTATAAGGGGGTTTATGAACTGCTGATATGTGAATATTTAAATAAACTCTCCTCACCTTAAATTAAAACTTCCTCATACAGAATAATAAATTTTCCAACATGCATTCTACCTACGAGTGTTCATTTAAATGAGCCCATTCTGTCCCCCACACGTAGTTATAAATATTGTTAGAAATAACTTAAATCTGTACTCATCTATCCGGAAAACTCAAATGTCGTCAGCAATCATGGGACTCCGAATCGAACTCGAATATCTTCTGATCCACATATCTCTATTACGTTTTCTACTTGAGTGTCTCGTAATGCCTCACGAGAACAACTAATTACTCATTATTAAACGTATATGCACCATCAATAATCATGGTAAACATGAGTGTCTCGTAGCATCTCACGAGGACAACTAATTACTCATTATTAAACGTATATGCACCATCACTGATCACGGTAGCAAATGTATTTCATAAATATTAATTACGACTGCTTTCACACATTATAATTACGTCACAAACATGAGTGTCTCGTAGTATCTCACGGGGACAACTAACTATTTGTAAGAAAGTCTCACAAAACTCCCCTCGTTTGTAGGGGTCCTTGGTACTAGGACTAACTTGAGTTATGACTTGTTTACAACGGTTCTTTGCTCAAAGAGGAATACACGTGCATACTTGATAATAATGAATAGGTATACATACTAGGTTTAAAATTGTACATACATGCACTTATGTTACAATAAACAAACTTATTATGCAAAACAACACTTACTTATGTACGTAGAAATAAACTGTCTTGAAATATATTCAAGGCATCCTGGGCCCCTCCAAAAAGGAAAAATTGGGGGGTCTCCCCATCAGTACTACAATTTATCATCTATGATTAAGCTTGCCCACAATTCTTCAACCCTTTGGTCAGCTTGACATTCAGGTCTTTCATAATTTGAGGATTCCTCTTTGTATACTTCTGACAACAGATATTCCCATGAGAGCTTTTCAGACCAAGCTCTCTGAATAAGAATTTTTTCTTCTTAGTAAGGGTGATATTAGACCTAAGGGGTCCAAAAATATACCCACCAGTGACAGAAGTTTACGTTTGGTCAACACATCTTCTCTAGCCTTCAGACCATTCAAAGACAACTTGTCTGTATTTACATTCCAGATTAAACTAATGATTGTTTTTTTAGGAAATCTAGATTTTTCAGAAAGGCACTGATCCAGTACCCTTTGAAGTCTTTTTATTCAGAAGTTTACGAGGCAGTAGATTGTGGCAAAGAATATGATACAATATATCTAGATTTTAGCAAAGCTTTTGATAGAGTTCCTCACAAAAGGTTAGTTAAAAAGCTGGAAGCTCATGGTATAGGAGGAGCTGTGCTCAGATGGATCAAACAATGGTTAAAAGACAGAAAACAGAGGGTTTGCATAAATGGAGAGAAATCAGAGTGGGGCTCGGTTACAAGCGGGGTACCACAAGGCTCGGTACTTGGTCCCCTATTATTCATCGTATATCTAAATGATCTGGATTCGGATATCAGTAGTAACCTAAGTAAATTCGCAGACGACACTAAAATAGGTAGAACTATAAATGGAAAAGAAGACATTCATGCTTTACAGGAAGATCTAAATAGATTATCTGAATGGTCGGACAAATGGCAAATGGAATTTAATGTTGAAAAATGTAAAGTAGTTAAAATGGGTACTATAAAAGACAATACTAGTTATAAGCTAAATAACCATGAAATCATGAGTTCTCAGTGTGAAAGGGATTTGGGAGTTCTTGTGAGTAGTAGTCTTAAGCCAAGAGAGCAATGCACAGCAGTCAGAAATAAAGCAAACAGAATTTTAGGATTTATCTCAAGAAGCGTCAGCAATAGGACGGAAAAAGTTATTTTGCAGCTCTATCTTGCATTAGTTAGGCCCCATTTAGATTATGCTGTGCAATTCTGGTCACCCTATTATAGAATGGAAATTGAATCCTTGGAGAGAGTGCAACGAAGAATGACCAAGATGATACACAATATCAGAAATCTACCATATGAGGACAGATTAAAAAAACTTAATCTACATTCTCTAGAGAGGCAAAGAGTTAGGGGGGATATGATTGAAGTGTATAAATGGTTTAAAGGGATTAACAAGGGAGATATTAATAAAGTTTTAAAAATTCATGATCAAACCAGAACTCGTAATAATGGATTTAAGCTTGATAAATTTAGGTTCAGAAGGGAAATTGGTAAAAATTGGTTTGGTAATAGAGTAGCTGATGCATGGAACAAGCTTCCTAGTAGGATAGTAAATGCCAATACCTTAGACACCTTCAAATGTAGATTAGATAGACATATGACAGAGGTAGGGTGGGTATGAATAGGTTAGTGCTTATTAGAAAAATCATAAAAAGAAAAACAGAATAAATAAGTAGAGTAGAATAGAATAGGTTAGACATGCTGAAAATACAATTCAAAAATGGAGCTGCCTCGTGTGTGCCAGTAGGCATGTTGCAGTGTCCTCTATTCTTATGTTCTTATTGTTTGAATTCCATGCTTGCAGTGATATTTCGCCCTTTGCCCACTCTACATCTGCAGTATTGCATACATCAAACGGTTTTTCTTCACTGGTACAAGCATCCAACAAATTACTTACATGAACATTCTCCAATATCTCCTCCAACTGTTCCATTAGAGATTTCATTTGTCCAAAGGCACTCTGAAAATTGTGTGGGAGAGAAATGTGGATAGGCTTCCAGGGAACAGAATCTGAAAAACTTCTAAGTGTAGGTTTATCTTCGTAATGCACTTCTTGCTTTACTCCAATACTCTCTGGCTCCCACAACTTATTAACAGGCTCTATGGCCAATTCAATCAACTCTTGAGTAGCTGCAGGAAAAAACTGTGTTCCTACTCGCATAACAATATGGCTTTCCACATTACTGGGTTCATGTTGAGTATCACAAGGAATATGGCCATACAACATGACACCACCCGGTGTTTCCATCAAAGTATAGACATCCCACTTGTTAATACCACTAACAAACTGACTAAAATGTAAGGCACCAATAACAATGCCAATGTTATCAAGTACATCACTATCAATATCTTCATCGGCCAACTTGTGACCATTAGATGATACGAGACACTCATGTTTATCATTATTATTGATGGTGCATATACGTTTAATAATGAGTAAATTAGTTGCTTTCGTGAGGCGTTACGAGACAATCAAGTAGAAAACGTGGTAGAGCTCCGTGGGTCAGAAGATATTCGAGTTCGATTCGGAGTCCCGTGATTGCTGACGACATTTGGGTTTCCCGGATAGATGAGTACGGATTTAACTTATTTCTAACAATATTTATAACTACGTGTGAGGGACAGAATGAGCTCATTTAATTGAACACTCGTAGGTAGAATATATGTTGGAAATTTATTATTCTGTATGAGGAAGTTTTAATTTAAGGTGAGGAGAGTTTATTTAAATATTCACATATCAGCAGTTCATAAACCCCCTTATAAAATATTTGCATGTATGTCTATGCATGTAATATTAACTATATTTTATTGGCTGAGGATTTAATTTTGAAATCGTGGTAGGCCTCTACTGAAGCCGTGTCAGGATTTCCGAATTTAGGGGGTTATAAGATCGAAGGGTAATAAGACAGGAAATCCTCCACAATATATATATATATATATATATATATATATATATATATATATATATATATATATATATATATATATATATATATATATATATATATATATATATATATATATGTGTGTGTACAGAAAGAAAATATATTTTTAGTCACGTTTTTTTTATCCGCGAAGACAGAGCGCGTGTACAGAAAGAAAATATATTTTTAGTCACGTTTTTTTTATCCGCGAAGTTGCATATATATATATATATATATATATATATATATATATATATATATATATATATATATATATATATATATATATATATATATATATATATATATATATATATATATATATATATATATATATATATATATTTAAACGAGGGAAGCATATCCCCTCACTAGAGGACTGACAAAGTAAAAACGCACACATTCAACAAAATAATATTAAACTTTGTAATGGAAGCTTAGAGAGAGAGAGAGAGAGAGAGAGAGAGCTCTAGGGTCACGTGACGTTTCAAGATGTAAACAAAAGGGAGTGTGCAACGTACAATGGCTACTTGTTGGACTATTTGGGGCACGATTGTGGTCATTCTGTCCTTTTTCTGTCTGTGGAATTGCATACATAGGCATATCCTCACAGATACATCCGACTGGTGTGGATGCAGAGATCAAAATGGAAATCCCGTGGATTCGTGAGTATTCGCCAGGTTGTGCTCTCAGGAAAGAGCCCCAGGCCTTTAACTCCATGTCTTGGTCGGTTTAATTTTTTTTTGCTCATTAATACTTGTCATATATTTACTTAGAAGTAGGAATCATTTTAGAATGCTCATAGAAAAAAAATTACTGTCTCCTCACTTTGCAAATTCCAATTATGCAGCTGGCATTTAATTTTAGACGAAGTGTTATTATTTATTAAGATTCCTTTCATGCACTCCACCATAAGTCATATTTCTACCCCATCAAATAGTAAATTTCTTTGACATGTTTAAAATTTATGCCACCCATCCCTGAAAAACTTTCAATTTGGTAAAAATCATGAAAATAAATTTGTTCGATCATCAAATGTTAGATAAACCTGAGAGATGCCATTATGAACCCGAGAAGCGCTATAACCCGAGAGCTACCGTTACAAACCCCAGAGATGCCGTTATGCACCCATGAGATGCAATAGATACAGCCTACTCTCAAGTGAGCCAGCTGCTGTTTAAATGCCCAAATTTATTCAATTAAGGTACCTAGCTAACTAAATAACAAAACCTAACTTAACCTAGGTTAGGCTAGGTAGAATAGTTACGTGCCTCATGGTTAATTTGGTGTTGAAACAGCAGTGTGGCTCTCCTGTGAAAAACCTGTTTCGATCATGTCTCTCGGGTCTGTAGAGGTGTTCCTTTGGTTATTCTAACATAATGATCGACTGTAAATTTATTTGTTTGATTTTTATCAAATTAAAATTTTTCCTAGTGTGAATGACGTGAATTTTAGACGTATATGTCAAAGAAATTATATAAGATGAGGTATAAATTCGAGTCATGGGGGAGTGCATAAAACAAATCCTATTCTTTACTTTGGGAGCGAGGTATTATTATTATTACTATTTTTTTGTAAGCATTGTGAAGCTATCTAAAAAAAAAAAAATGCAATTATCAACTTGCTTTTTACCTAGGGTGAGATAACCTAATCTGACTTACCTAAATAATTTTTTGGTACATTTCCCATATTAAATCGTATTAAATCGTACATTACACTACAGTTTCCTGTGATTGCCTGATTTATACATACAAAGACAGATTTTCAAGCCTGCCTAATAAAAAAACTAATATTAGCTAACTTCCGTGTGTATACTGGCTTACACATATAATTTCCGCTATTCCCTTTGTATGGAGGTGGCGGATTCAATGCACACATTCTCCAAAAGCTAATATACCTCAGTCACTTCTCTTAACTCCTTGGGGATAAAGGACTGCAACAGTTCCTTCCCACCATATTGCTTCGGTCATCCACAGGATTAGTGGGCAAATATCTTCTGCCCTGCTTTACCCCCACTAAATTATTATATTGGAGTGTGAATTGTAGGTTATATAGAAATATATAGGAAAGTAATTGTTCAAATGTAAACCAAGCAAATGTCATCAAAGATATTAAAATCGATAGCTATTGCTTGAAATTTAGCGCTAATTGTAATTCTGCTGTTACTCTTGTTTAACTTTTATGCTTCAGATATCAGACACTGCAGTTTAACACTACAGAGGGTCCCCAATATATGAACATCTGAGTTATGAACATTCACTGATATGAACTAAAACCTACCCATGTACAGAGTTCAACAGAAATACCTCCCACATTGTAAAGGTTAGCAAAAGGAAAGGAAACAGTATTTATTAAAAATACCTCTCATATTTAAAATTTTCATGTACGTGTTGCTAATGAACTTATGAAAGTGCCAGTGATGTCTTCATTTAGCTAATGACTTACGGTACCATTTGTTTTCAAATTCCCTCATCTAACAACATGGTTTGGACTGGTGCACATTGTGCTATTGCTGTAGAAACGTTTTTGAAGACTGGTGAATCTGTAATTGTAACACAGAGAGCTTTTCGAACTTATTACTTGTTAGGTGGGAATGATGCTGTTCCGGATAGAAAAAAAAATACTGCTATGGGTTGCGAATTTCAGAGCCAAAGCTTCAGCACTTAAAAGAAAGCCACCTGGAAGACCTCGAAGTGTCGAACTCCAGAAAGTGTTCAAGTTGTGTTCCTCAGTCTCCTACACATTCAGCTCGTCGTAAACATGCTTCTGCCTTGGGATTGCCTTATCGAACAGGCAGAAGAATTCTACACACTTGTGAGAAGAACAGCATTTGTAGGAACATTTTGAAGGATATCGTCACAGCATGACAAGTGAACTTCCCAGTTGCGTTCATGCAGTTTCTGAGCTATCATTAATTTGTATAGATGGAACTTCAGATCAGTGTGTAGAATTCTTCTGACAGTTTGATAAAAAAAAAAAAAATGGTAAGTAATTACCTTAATGAAGACATCATTAGCACTTGCATAAGTTCATTAGGAACACATAGCTAAAAGTTTAAAATATGGAAAGTTTTTTTTTTTATTTTGTTTCTTTTTCCTTTTGTTAACCTTTAATATGTTGGAGGTATTTCTGCCGCACCCTGTATTAATGTATGTGTTGCCTTACTGTACTGTATTAGTACATAATTACTTCTGTATTAAAATTCAATCATACTTTATACTTTATCTTTTATGTAGTACCTAAGTGGTTTTAGCCTAAGTATTGTACAGTACTGCATATGTATGTCCTGTGCAGTACCTTTTTTTACCTGAACACCATTTACGAACAATTCTACTTACGGATGCACTTCTGGAGCCCAACTTGTTCATAAGTTTGGGAGCGTCTGTATAAAAATTATCTGTTTTTCTTTGTCTTTGTTCCAGATTTGTGGTGTACAAACTACCCAGAGAGAAGCAATCCGATTTTCTCCCAATGCAGACTGGTACAGCTTACATGTACCTTACACCAGAAATAGCTACAAGGTGAAAATTTTTTTTGTTTACGACTATTTGATTTATGGATATGTTGAGGGAGGATGTGAAGGTTTGTGGTGAGAGAGGAGAATGCAGGGGATAGTGCAAGGAGCAAAGAGGCGTGCTTGAGGTATAATTGTCTTATTGTGAATGTGTGTGTTCTCTAACTTAGCCAACCTCATTACAAGGGTCTTCCAGCCACTGTAAAAATATAATACTTATACTTTATTTAAATTTGATGTAGACTTTAAAAAGAATTTTTCCTTTTTCAGATTTTTGTTCATAAAAATATATAGATATAGAATCTATATTTTGAAATTTATTCACTCGAAATATAAAGGTGGAAGTGTCACTGTGATAAATTGCTTATATATATATATATATATATATATATATATATATATATATATATATATATATATATATATATATATATATATATATATATATATATATATATATATATATATATATATTATATATATATATATATATATATATATATATATATATATATATAAATTACATTTTATATAGCATATAATATCATAGATGAAAATCTGATATTGTGTTTAAATATTTGTAATTTTTTAATATGTGTTTGCTGCAATCCCTTTTGTAAGGGTGGTAGCCAAGCCAAAGCACACATTCATCATGAAGCAAACATACATCGATCACTCCTTTTAGCCCCTTGGGGATAAAAGACGGTCTCCATTCCCCTCAACCTCCATACTTGGGACATCCATCCACATGGCAAGTTGACAAGGATCAGTTGCTCACTTACCCCGCTAAATCTAACTTCGAAGAGTATAAAGGGTTAGCAAGTGAATCCTGTCGCCTATCAATATCAACGTCATACAAGTCTGTTGTTGATTTATTGTAACTTTATTATGAATATACGTATTGTTCGAGTATATATATATATCTAGTAATAATATGCAACTCCAAAATTACATGTAAAGTTAAATAACCCCATAAATTGTTAGGTTAGTTTTGATGAGATTAAGTCAGCTGACTTGCCTAGTAAATATTAATAACCCTTGAATACCCTTGGGATAGTTTTCATTACAAGATCCTTTGGTATTTATTGACAAACTTAAACTCATATATGGTATGAGTTTACGAGATAAACTCTGTATACTGTATTGCTTAAATTTACCAGTAGCTATAAAGCCACATTGATGCATTGTTGATGTCTTGTAGGGCAAATTATATTGTATTTTCATATTTGTGTACATTGGAATGTAAAGTATGGTGTTGGTTTGGCTCCGTACTTTATATTATAATATATTGCACAATTTGTGTCAGGCTTATGACTTCTTGTATATATGCCTGCACCTGTGATATGTTTGGTACCAAGAATAGCCTGCTATATATGATTGTATACTTGTTAAACCTGCTAAGTTATCAGAAGCAAGGAGACATCAGATACTGCTCCTATTCTATAGAGATTTTCAAACAATACTAGTGAAAAATCAGAGTTACTTTCAACAATCTGAGGCGGGCTCATATGGAAGTGCTGTGGTTTGGCAGACCAGTTTTTAATCCAATGATACATAGAAAATTTATTATTGTGGCTGTCGGGCCTCACAACAGAAGATCCTTCCCCTTTTACTGTGGGATGAACAAAACATATTGATGGGGGAGATAATTATGACAATCCATTATCCCCAAGGAGCTAAGAGGAGTGATAGAATTGCTCTATGTTTGGTTCTGGTGAATGTGTATTCTTTGATTTGGCCACCCCCTTACAGAGGGAATGGCATATATTGTATATTTATGTGATAAACTAAACTTTTAAATGTATTTATCATCAATTTATGCATCTATTATGTATATTTAAAGTATGGTTATCAGATTGCAGAGTGGTGGAGTGTCCAGCGTCTTCAGCGGGTACAAGGACTCTGCCAGCGGTTGGGTACTGAGTAACGTTAGCATCAGCAGTGAACAGTCAATGCTGGCCCATACTCTTCGAAGGATATATAAAGACAAGGATTTTGTTAAGGTAAGATATGGCTATGATGCTTTATATATATATATATATATATATATATATATATATATATATATATATATATATATATATATATATATATATATATATATATATATATATATATATATATATATATATATATATATATATATATATATATATATATATATAGAAAGCACAGAAAAGCTTCTCATATTGCAATATGTTGATAAAACATAGGTAACAGATACAAAGTTTATGTAGACTGGTACTGTTTTTCTATATTATTTGATTTTATATGGTCAAGGTAACAGAAGCAAACTTTACCGAGGCTGTTACGAGTCTTTCTATTATTTTTTTTTTATGATTTTTGTGTTGCTATTAATTCCCAAAATGGAGATGAAGAGATCGGTTGGAAATGGAAATTCAAGGCTGGATTAGGTCGATTGCTATTCTGTCACCTTCCAAGTCAAGCGCTTTTAACCACTGCACTACCTCAGTTCTTATTTTACCATTAATTTTTGACACTTTCTCCGCAGAATTCTGTTCTAATTATGTATAATGATGAGTTTCCGAATGGCAGTGTTACCATGACCAAAGGGCATACCAAAGGTGTTGTAATTATGACTGACTCTGGAGGCTTCTGGTTAATCCATTCCGTTCCCAAGTATCCTCCCTCTCCTGAAGACAGTTATGCTTATCCCAAAACGGGGCATCATTACGGACAGTCCATGCTGTGCATAAGCTTACCTGCGGAAGAAGCTGATAATCTAGGTATGCCATAGCTGATTAATATGAATATTGTTGTATATAATTGTAATGTTAAAGAAAATCTAGTTCTTTTTGTCCTTAATTGTTTGAGCAAGTAAAGTTTCTGAATAGTAATAAATGGCTGTTTTGATTGTTTATTATTTTCTTCTACCTTGTCCTTAAGCTGCTACTCTTTATGTAACTGTTTCCTTGGTGCTTGGGCCCCATGAGGGCAAATTTCTCTGCCCGTCCCAGTGTCACACTCATATAAAATAAATCTTGATTCATCATCTGCAAAAAGTTAGATTTCATTATATAAGGAGTATTCATTTTCTCTTTTTTTATCTTCCAAATACTCATATTTTGTTTTTGAAGTTTCCATATCTTGCCTTGGCAAATTGTGACAATATTTTTACCTTTTGTATTTGGCTCTTTGTCTGTCTAAAGGGATGGTCAAGTTAAAGCAAAAAGCCTTGACTCTTTGTATGAGGAAAATAGGAGAGGAGGGGATGCCAAGGCCCCTCGCCCCACTCCATTTAATTGACTTGTACCACATACACACAGGGGAGCACGGAGGAGGCGTACTTGGCCCCCTCCATATAGGATCATAAATTACTTGCGTATTCCCAGCGATTCCAAATATCATTGCCTGAGGGCATTTACTATAATCATATAAGCAGGATGTAATAATGTATGTATTAATGTGTATAATCACTTGTTTATACCCTGTGGATGACCAAGGTAGGGTGATAGGGGGATAAGTGACAACCCCTTTATCCTCAAAGAGCTAAGAGGAGTGCTTGGAGTATGTTTGGCTTGTAGCTGAATAATCAGGTAGACCCATAGAAAGTCACCGACCCCCCAATTAATTGCCTGATTAGATGGATAACGACTTGAGACGATGAAAGATAATCCAACCCTGGGCTAGGATCGAACTTGGGACCAATACATTATCAGCCCCAGACGTTACTGTGCTTTCTGTTTATGTGACAAGATCAAATATATGCGGATTTGTGTATTAATTTTAACTACCTTTGTCTCCAAACAGGCGGGCAGCTTCTCCAAAACAATCCCTACATCTATGCATCTAATATGCCGGAAAACTTAGCATCTCGGTTTTCAACATTAGCCAAGGTCATCAACGGAGACACACCAGAGACGGTTCCTTGGTACAGGATTACTCAGCTGAAATCTAGACAGGGCAAGACTTTTACTTCCTTTGCTAAGTACAAGAATTATGAGCTAGGTAAAACTACATTTTCTTTTTTCTTTAGCTAAATAAGAACTGAGTGCTGCTCCATTACAATTTCTTATTAAGATCTTTCCCAGCAAAGTCGAAATATCTTTTTTTGCCTGTCTAACAACTTTTGGCAAGGATGATATATCTCATCAGTAAGTTACCATACAAAATTACGCTTGGAACAAGTATTCTCGTGCTTCCAGCTCTCTCTCTTTAAGCCTTTCTGAAGTGGAGACGAGTATGTTGGTGTTAATCAAATGTCCAACAGACCCACTTGGAGCATCTCAGCCTATTTTTTGAGATGTATCAAAAAATTATTTTTCTCAATTTTTTCTGACTTATTTCGTCTGGCAATGCCAAGTTTTTTGGAGAAAAATTGCCAGCGATGAGGTAAATATGCAGAGCTTCAGGAGCGGCACAAGCATGCCCAATTCTCATACCATAGGTCATAAAGCAGTGTGTTCCATATATGGCTTGCCTCTCCATATCATTTGATAATAATACCTGTTGATTTGTGTTGAGAATACATTGGAAATGGCTGAGGTTCCATGTCAAGCAATTCAGATATTAGTCCTTATGTCTCTGTTTATTTATTTACAATAGACATATTCTCCCTTATAAGTGGTGGATGAGTCAAAGCTAAATACCTTGACTACGCAGGAAAAAAAATCCAGAGGAAGAGATTCCCAGTTCCCTCGCTCTGCCTTATTTAGTAGACAATTACGACACACGGGGGACACGGAGAAAGTATTTATACCACCCTCCCTCAGGGGGGTGTCCTTATGTACATAAAAATCTGTGATGGCAGAAAAAATAGTTACCCCTTTAGTTCTTATGAAATGCAGGGAGTAAATAAAAGTAATCACTGGAGTGTTGATAAAGAAAGTATTTTTCCATTTTACAAACAGCACTTACTAGATAACTGAAAGGATAGATGAATGGATTAGGTTTTGCTAGTCCTCTCCGTATCTTTCAATGTTTGCTATCTACTTCTTTGTCTTCAGTTTTAATCTATTTTTATTTGGGGTCTCTGTTTCTAGCCAGCCTTTTCCTCTCTCTCCTGTCTTCATGTATCCTGTTTCCTTATCCCCTCGTCCAGCGTATCATTTTCTGTATTATCTTTTCCTGGGAATTTCGGCCTTCCTCTTCCTCTCCTGCCCTCCACCTCCATATCCATAACCCTCCTACATACGTGGTTTTCTTCTCTTCACATTAAATTCACTATCCTCACCTGCCCTTTTTATCCATAGCCCTCTTACACTTGTGGTATTCTTCTCTTTGCATTACATTCACTATCCTCACCTGCCCTCCATATCAGTATCTCTCCTACACACATGGTCTTCTTCTCTTTGCATTACATTTACCGTCATTATCTATTAACTTATCCATTTGATTTTTTAGATTTGTACAGTGGCTTAGTGGCTCCCATTCTTGAGACCAGCATTGTGGTAGAGTCTTGGAGGAATGGACCAAACCCCCTCCCTTCATCCTGCAATGATACTTACAAGTAAGACACTAAATAGTTGCTTCTTTGTGAAAATTAAAAATGAGATATAATAAGATAGATATGGAAAGGGACCACGGTAACCGAGCGGTTAAAATACTCAACTTGGGAGTTCAGAGACCCATGATCGAGCCCAGTATAGGGACTTCAGGCAGTGCATCCCACAATAAGTCCCTAATATCACTGTGTGTGCCCATCCCCATTATGGGAACTAATAAGGAAAGGGACTCCCTGACTTAAAACCGGCTCCTCTTCTGACTTTATTTGGATTTGGCACCTTGAATTAATAGTTAAATACACAGTATATTATTATAACTTTATCAGCATAACATATTCAGCCATTCACCTACGGATCTACAATGACCCGTCCACCCCTGGGTGGATATCTATAACGAACGGATGATATTCTGCTGAAGCCAGTAATATTGCCATAGCTAAAGAAGAATGGGAAATGGTATAATATCGTCATGCCTTGGACATATTTGCCTCTTTTATCAATTGCTCTGTGGCAAGATTAAGTAATTTAAGGTGGATGAGATTGCTGGACCTTTACTGCCCTGTTGGTTTTGGTTGTTTGTTACAAAATGTGGGGTACCTGGGGGCAGCATTCTTTCTCCCACACGACTTTTCTCCATCACATTGTGAGAATAATTTTATTTTCTTAGAAAATAAGAAAATATATTCCCTGAGTATTATAAGAAAGTTTTTATTTTGCATTAAGGATAAGTGTTTACCGAAGCAGTAACGCATTGGTTAGAACATCTGTCTGGGAAGTGACAGACCTGCGATTGAGCCCACCAAGGGGCGTTAGAAAGGGCATGCAGCCTTAATTCCCCAGCAATATATATATATATATATATATATATATATATATATATATATATATATATATATATATATATATATATATATATATATATATATATATATATATATATATATATATATATATATATATATATATATATATATATATATATATATATATATATATATATATATATATATATATATATATATATTGTGTGTGTAGGCTAGAAAATTGTGCGCATCAGACCTGGGTACCAAGAAAACATTGAGATGAAGAAAAATAGAAATTTAAGGACGATGCAAAAATAAGTAAATTATGCACAATAGGAAAAGTACAGGCTGAAAGCATAGTCAAAGTAATGAAGACGTAGAGATATGGTAGGATTTTTCAATGAAATTTTATGTTACAGAGTTGAAAATTCGGAGAGTTTGTCGGTGCGCGCTGCATCTGTCAGCTTCTCTTCTCATAAAGATCACAGCAAATGGGCTGTGGCTGTGGAACCAGACAAACCCTACGTCTGCATTGGCGATATTAATCGAATGGTGAGTACGTTAATTTTATTACTGTGCTCACACTTTTGATTTATATCTTATAATATTTTTTCTATGTTTGTTAAGTCTTCTGATACAGAGCTTTTACCTGATTGGAAAATGTTGGTATACTTCAATATCTGTACAAGAGATCTTGAGTGTGCTTTAAACATGCATGCCTACTGTTAGTAAATATAATACCCAAATGTTGTCGTTATGAATGTCCATTAATACTTGAGAGAGTTTTCAGATAGCATTTAGGCAGTAGAATTATATTAAGAAATTGCATAAAGATTTTATTTTATGATTTTCAGTTATCGCAGTTTCACCGCGGAGGAGGAACGATATGTGTTTGGAGTTTGAGTATATGGCATAGATTTCATAGTCTTGTTCAGGAAGTCGAACCATGTGCTTTTCAGTTTTAAATGATGTAAGTCTTTTAAAAGGACAGTGCAGGTAGGAAGATTTGGGGACATGGTGAGAGAGGTGAGACTGAGATGGCTTGTACTTGTGCTGAGAGGTGATGAAGAGTATATTGGGAGAAGACTGCTGAGGATGGAGCTGCCAGTCAGGAGGGGGAGAGGTTGACAAAAATGAAGGTTTATGGATGTGTTGAGGAGGGATGAGAAGTATGTTGGGAGAAGACTGCTGAGGATGGAGCTGCCAGGCAGAAGAGAGAGAGGTAAACAAAAATCAAGGTTTATTGATGTGCTGAGGAGGGATGAAAAGTATGTTGGGAAAAGGCTGCTTAGGATGGAGCTGCCATGCAGAAGTGGAGAGGTAGGCCAAAGAGGAGATTTATGTATGTGGTGAGGGAGGACATGAGGGTGTGTTTCGGACAGAGGGGGATGCAGGTGATATGGTGATATGGAGACGATTGATCTGCTATGGCGACCCCTGACTGGAGAAGCCGAAAGATCTAATGATAATGACATGTCTTTCATTCCAGAATATATCTCATACTCTGATCAAGTTTACCTGTAAAATTATATATAAATTTTTCATTTATTGTAAATACATGTGTCTTCTCTGGATTTGAGTGGAAATGTAATTTACGGGGAAATTTGAAAAAAAAATGTTTTGAGGATGTTGAGATGGATGTGTGGGGTGACAAGAAGCGATAAGATCAGAAACGAGGTAATTAGAGGTACCTCAATAGTTTGAGAAATATCAGATAAGATACAAGAAAGTAGACTAAGATGGTATGGTCATGTCGTTAGGAGGGATGAACAGTATGTTGGAAGGAGGGTGATGGAAATGGATATACAGGGTAGGGGAAGGAGGGGGAGACCAAAGCGTAGGTGGATGGTTTGCATCAATAACGACCTGAGGTCTAAAGGTTTGTTGGGTGATGAGGTATGGGACAGAAACATATGGAGAACACTGGCCAGAAACATCGACCCCACATAAAAGTGGGAAAAGATGTAGACGAAGAAGAAGTCTTATAAAGAACAGTAACCCCTGGGTGATCTGGGAGTATTAACATTTACACAGCAAGTCAACTTACTTAATGTAATGTAATCTAACCTAACTCTAACTTAGACTAACAATTTATGGGGTTATTTAAATTTTTAGGGTTACTCATGTATACAAGATTGAATATTTTAACATGAATTTGTGGTTTATAGGGGAGTGATGGATTAAGTAGTAGTATGCAATTAACTTTTCGTGACAAAAAATTTTGATGTCAACATGATACTTTAATGGAAAATAACTTTTCTTGCCGAAAGATTGAGATCTCAACATGATCCTCGGATGATGCAAAAATATAATGATTAATGAGGTTTGGTCTCAACATGGTAGATACTCAAATGATGCAGAAATTTAATGGTAATGAAATATTTATACAGTTTTATTCTTCATAAATGGGGTTTGGTACCTTTCAGCACAGGGGTTTAGGTGCAAGACGTTTAGATTTTGAAAACCTAATCTAACCCAAAACTCCCTACCTAAACCCCACCCTACCCCTCCCAACCTTTTATCATATTTACAAACCAAATGGCACCAGAAAGGTCACACCAAAATGTCATTATCCAAATGGCATCCCCCAATCGTCCCATTCCGAGAAAATATGTTCATTTGCCAAATAATCTGTGTATAATTGTTCTAGTGCACAACCAAACACTAGAGTGAACCTAGACACTTAGTGGTAGATAAACTAGATAGTGTTGAGCATATTTCCTTTGTTCAGGTGAATAATTCATAAATTTTTATATTAGAAAAGAAATGTGTGAATTAATTACAGATTTATGTGTATAATTGTTTCACTAGTGACTGTCAGAATAGACGAACAATAAGTATATGTAATGTAGAATACAGTGTATTTTATGAGTGCCAGAGTAGACAAGCGAGAGTGATACGTGATGTAGAATATTTTATTTCTGTCCAATTTCAAACAGTGTTTTTTTAATGTTGAAAGAAATACATATATATAGGAAGTTTTTGCAGTTCACAATTTTATTACATAACAGATTTAAAACAGTTTTGACAGGTATTGTAGATGACTGTCTCTGTGTTCTGTTGAAATGTATACTATTGAACGCCAAAGTTGATGATCGTTAGTTATGCATAATGTAGACTATTTTATTTTTGTCCACTTATTATAATTCTGATATTTTAAACTTTGGAAGAAATATATGTATATATTGGAATATTTTTGCAGTTCATAAGCATATTATAGAATAGATTTAAGCAATTTTAAATATGTAGAACTATTAACTCTGTGTTTTAAATTGCATAGGACATTATACTGTATTGATGTAGTTTGCAGTCTTTATAGATATCTTAGTATACTGTACTGCACAAATGTGGGGCCTACTTTAACTCACTATCTTTTGTCTGTTGTACCCTGACCTAACCTGATCAGGTTAGGGCAGGTTAGTTTGGCTAGGTGGTACCCCATTGTACCCTAACATGAGCTAACTAAACTAATCTAACCTAACCTGGTTAGTATGGTTAGGGTACAGCAGACTACAGATAGTGAGGTAGACCGCACACTAAAGTAGGACCCAATTGTGTTACTGAGATGGGTGGGTGTGGAGAGGGGTTGCCATGTAATGGAGTGGTGGGGGGTTAACCAGCTGTGGCTGAGGGCCTCTCGGCAGAATATCATTGCCCACTTACCACATGGATGATCCAAGCAGAGTGGTTGGATGGGAAATTGCGGCAGTTCTTTATCCCCAATGAGCTAAGATGAGTGATCGAAGTATGTTTGGCTTCTTGTGAATGCTTGTGTGGTTTGACTCAGCCACCTCCCATACAAGGGGGATTTGTAGCCACTGTATATGTAAATAATTGTATATATAACTGATAAATACACCAAATTGTTTTGGCTTTCATGTATTGTTTTGTGTTATAGAGTACTGAGATGTTTATTGGTCATTCTTGCAAATCTTCTTCTTAGTATTCTAGTAAGGAAAGAGATACCAAGAATATGTGTCATATTTGTACATATTTTGAGAATTTCAACAATTTTCTTTCTTATATTATAAGATAAATATATATTTGTAATCACCGTTAAATTCGTAGCCAACATTTTTAAAAATAATTTTCATATTGTTTTATTTATTTATTATTTCACTTGTGATTAATCCAGTAGTGGTATTATAGGAGTTTAGACATATTGTTCTTGCAAGTCTTAATGTTTATCAGAAATTAAATTTTTTATCAATGGCGTTATTGTATTGTAAAAATATTTTTCTTGACAAGTTAAATTATTGGAAAAAATTTAATTTTATATATCAAATACCTTCATATATAAATTCTTTGTACAACCTAGTTTAATGGATGATCATGAAGGATATGCAGAAAGTTTTTTAAATATCATAATTTTATTTAGAAAATACGTAATCGTCCAAACTTAACCTAACCCTCAACCATTTTTTTATATATTGGTGTGTAACTTCACTGAAGTTACATAACCTATGCAAGATCTTCATTGTGAATTCGTAACTTTTCAAATTAAGAAGCATTTTGTGCTCAGTTCAAATGAAGAGTACAAAAATAACCTTTTAGAGTATATCCAACTGTCATTTTTGGAAAAATTTTAAATTTTTTCCATGACAATTTATCAGGTTTGAAGTTCGATTTGTTTTCACTGTCACTTCTCAGGTTAAGTGTATGCGTTATTTTAACTAATTATTATATTCATTTAGAATCTCTAATCCCCATGTTTACACTTGTCTGAAGTATGTAACTTGAGGGCCCTTCTTTGTTATCGTCATGAAGTTTGAGGTAAGTTAATTTCCTCTTAACCCTTAGAGGGCGGGCAATCTATGGGAATATACTGCCTCGATTGTGTTTGATTACACACTAGTGTCCACACACACCAATTGCTCTATATAAGACATGAGGGGAGAAATAAGATGACATACTTTAGCAGAAAACAATGGAATACTATAGCAAGTGTTCAGACGCCCATTTTGTTTTGAAAAAAGCCCGTGAAATTTGAACTCAATATTAATGTTGACTGGGTCCTGCTTGTATGCTCCAGATATGACGCATTCTTCCCTTTAGGGGTCAAGAATTTCATTCAGTATTATATTCTTTAAAGTGAAGACATTCCCGTTGTTTAATGTTTAAATGCCTAAGAGATATATTTTCTCGGGGTAAGAGAATATTATATTTTTATATTATATTGAGTATTGATTTATTGCTTTTCCTCAGATTAAGTATTTTTGTAAATGTAACAATTAATACATATGTCAAGATATTGTTCTAAAGTAAAGACGTCTAGTGATTTAAGTTGTTATAGGTCGCTGTGAGTGGTTTAGGTCTTTTGTTCTAATACCAACTATCTGATAGTGACAACTTCTCGACAGAAAAATGCCTGGCAATTTTTATATAACCTAACCTAACGAAAGCTAACTGTCCGTAATTGAGCATTTGTCCTTGTTGGGTAAGAGTCCATTGGGCAATCCTAACCTAACATTTCCGTAATTGAGCAGTTGTCCTTGTTGGTCAGTTAACAGTCAAGTACTTGTCTGTTGGGATGTTGCCCAAATACTGCTGTATCTCTAATAAAAACCATGCCATTTTATATTAGTTTCGTTTGTAATACTACTTCATATTGTTGGATATAAATCTAGTTTCTAGTCAAGAGCCTGATATTCTGACCTTTATTTCAGGAGAACAAATCTTTTCGTTTTTGTGTTTCATGCGTATTTTCTGTTTAGATATTATCTCAGTGTCAAAAAGTGGAGTTGTTGCATATGGTGTTGAAAGATGACCTAATCGCCTGGGTGATTGACAAGGATAGCCCATGGCACCACTTGGCCACTGCAATACTACAGAAGAAGGTCTGTTGGGCTTAAATAGGACCGTCCAGGACAGTGTTTTTCTATGCCTACATCAACCTCAAATATTTTTTGCATTTTTTACACATCTCTTTTTATTCCTTCACATTTGACAAGCCACAACACCATCTGTTTCTCTTTGCTCTTTGCTTTATGTTTTATTCCTGCCCAGGCTCGATGAGGGCAAGTTTCTTTGCCTGTCCTGGTGCCACACTCATTATAATAACAAAGAACTGTGCCCTTATCTGGCTTTACTATAATTTAAAAATTCTTACCTTTCATTAATGATTGAGAAAATTAAATAATGTGTACAAGATGGTTTTCGGAATTTTTGTTTTTCCAGAAAAAAAAACCCACATTTATAACCAATACAAATTTTGTTCAATTTCCAATAATAGAATGTTTTACCTTTCAGTAATGATAGAGAAACTAAGTTTTACACATGACGGAATTTGGAGTTTTTTCCGTGATACAAGAAAAAAGTATTATTTACTTCTCTGCAATATCTTATTCATGAAACTGGGCAAAATGAAAGATGCTTGATGAATGTTGGTGTTGTAGTATTTCAGAGACAACTCATCCACCATTTTGTCGTCCCATCTTGTTATGGGGTCCCTGAAGTTTGTTGACTGAAAGGAAATGTTTTAACAAAAATAAGTATCCTTTAGTCAGAACCGCCTAATGATAGATCTTCCTTCATTTATTGTTCTTTATTTAACCCAGTATCTACAGTGAATATTTTGGTGTATTTGTTACACATCTCTTTATTATCCCTTCACCTCTGATAAGTCACAACACTCCCCATCTTTATTTCTCTTTGCTCTTTCTCATATATCTTTTCCTGGTGCCCAGGCCCGATGAGGGCAATTTTCTTTGACAAATATTCTGGCGTATTTGTTCCACATCTCTTACTATTTATTCATATCGGACAAGTCACAACACTCCCCATCTCAGTTCCTCTTTGCTTTCTTTCTCATATTATTTGTTTTCTTGGTGCCTGGCCAAATGAGGGCAATTTTCTTTACTGAGTATTTTGGCATACTCATTACACTTCTCTTATTATCCCTTCACATCTGACACGTCACAACACTCCCCATCTCTATTTCTCTTTACTTTCTTTTTCATATTCCTTGTTCTCTTGGTACCTGGGCCAAAGAAGGCAATCTTGTATGCCTGTCAAGGTGTCACACTCATAATTAAAATTAATACACAGTGCTACTTAACCACAAAAAAAAATAACTAATTGCCATCATTATTAATTTTAATTAATTTGTTCTGACCTATGATATAACCATTTACTAACTCTTGTTTTACATAGCAGTAAAATGTAAATGTTTTGAAGCTGAACCAGGAATCCTATACATGAAAGCATTTTACAAACTCAATTACTGTATTTAGCAATGGTAGCATATGGGATGGGTAATATACTGGCCTCAGGTTCGAACTTGGCATAGGATTGAACTGGCTTTCAATGTCTTGCGTTATTACCAATTTACTTGGGGGTTGGCGATTTTCTATAGGTGTACCTAGTTAATCAGCCATTCTCTGGAGATCACTGGATCCACAGATTGAAGTGGGGGGACTTTGACCCCAGCTATAATGGTAGCATATAGCTGGGCTCTGCTCTTTCTGTCCCTTGCCTTTCATTAGAGACCTTTAAACTAATTTCTATAGCTACAATCGAGGTAATTATGCAAGCCCAGCAAGATATTGTCTTTCACATGGAAAAAAAAAATTAAATTTAACAATAAAAGATACTTACAGCATTCTTACTGCATAGGATAAAGCCGATCTGGCCCGTTGGGTAAGACGGGGTGCACGTGTAAGCGTAGTCCGCAACTGGAAACAAAGTGCGGTACTCCTTCATAACGTCACCGATTAGCTCGGCTTGCAGCCACACGGGCTCACACTGACCAAAAAATGCGAATTTACTATATGTCAGTATAAAGAATTCAAATAAATTTCAATAGACATGGCGTTTGAAATGAAAGGTACTATTTATTTATTCACATTAATATTCCCCTGATGTTTAACTATTTTACGAGAGTAGGTGTTACATTATTGTTAACATCATGGTTTCATCGTGATTGTATACACATAAAAGTCATTGTAAACTTGTAACAGGTTGGTAGAAGAGCGTAGGGAAAGTTCTTGCAAGTACTGGTTGCACTATGATATGCTATTTTTTACCTGTTCTAGTAGCTCTGTTGGTATAATGTTTAGCATGAACATGTAGACAGTGTTGCGGGTTCAGTTCCCCTGATGTTCAAAAAATTTTTTGTGGATAAGTGTGTGTGCATGCATATAACATGCATGCATGTGCATTACAAAGCTAATACACGAACTCTGTATTCAACATGCCTTATAAATGGCCAAACATTATAATCTCTAAAAATTAGTCAGATGATATTGTATATGTTCTATTCTAGATATAATAAGGGAAAAACTATGTGAACTAACCTGGCAACTTAAAATTCCACCTTCTTCCAATTTACTTTCCAGCAATGCACAATATGCCTTGCTGAAGAGAGTCTGTGCGGGACCTAAAATTCCAAAACATAAAAAGAAAAACCAGCTGTAGCACAGTTTTTCAATACTTTAAAACTTATTTTTTAAAGAAATTGTTTTTAGGTACATTTTATGAGTTACTATTAACTCCTTATATGGGGGTGAACACAGTGTGTGTATGGCTGGGAAATTAAGGCTGGATGGCCCTCCTAACATCCCATAATGGGCTCGATCACAGGTCTGTCGACTCGCGAGTCGCACATTTTGTCAATACGCTATCACGGCCCCCAGCATCTGATGTAATATGACTTCAAAATTAGTGATATATGACCTCGTGCTATAGGTGTGGTCTTTAATTCATGGGAGAAAAGAAGTAAATATAATAATTACCAACTTTAATAGCAAGTCATTAAATACAAATTAATAAAAACTATACAAACCTTCAATAGATAAGAGGGGACAATATGATTAAAAAATAATTCTCTAGCTGCAAAAAAATTGAAATAATACTATTAAAATAAATACTAAACTTTTAAAAGAAATGAAATTTTTTTTTATATTATCCTTCAAAAGCAGAAAAAATTCCAAGGAAAAATATCAAAATTTCCAAAGAAACGGGAAAATAAAACAATTAAAAACAAACCAAGCTTGAAAAAGTAAGACAACAACAATTACAAAATGATGATGATGATCGATTTATTCACAAATCCCCTTTCTACTAAGGGCTAGAACAGTGCCTTCTTGCAAAGGACTTTTGTTTTGGCAAGTGTAACCATTATCCTCTAAAAGGAAGAAGTTAACGTGGAGAAAAAATACCACCTTCAAAAGCCGTTATTATTTTCTTTTTTAATACTTACCTGAAAGAGAAGTTAGAAAACAAACCAGTAAAAAGTAAACTTGAATAATCAAAAAGCAAAACCCAGACAAGCTCACCAGCTTTGGCTTCCGTGCCCAAGTCGTTGGCACTAACGAAAGCATCAGAGGTGTCAGTAATAATGATGTCAAATTTCCCGTCAGTTGTCTCCAAGAACTTGGCGCCGTCACCGATATGCAGACTTAACTTTGGGCTGTGTAGACCGCAGCCAAGAGATGGAATGTATGTCTTGCAAGAATCAGTTACCTGTAATTAATAACGCATATCTGAATCTCAAATAAAAAAAAAATATTTGGGTTATATACATTTGATGTAAACAAGTACTGGAGCTTGATATTAAGTATGCCTTCAGTTGTGGTTGTTTTGCTACACTGAATATTTTGGATTGTTTGTTAATACATCTCTTATTATCTCCGCATCTGGTAAGTCACAACACTCCCCATCTCAATTTTTTCTTTGCTTTCATTCTCATCATTAATATAGTTGTCTTCATTAGTTTGATTAGTCATTCAGTCCGTCTTTTATATTGTTTACCATTCTTATTTTTGCCCTGTCCTCAAGCTGCTGTCCAGGCCCGATGAGGCAATATTCTTTGCCTGTCATAGTGTCACACTCACCATAAAAACAAACAAACAAAATAGCAATATTTTGTTTGTTTCCTCTAACATTGCAAGTGTTAATAAAGAGGCTTTGCTACCAATGGACTTTCCTTCAGCATCAGCACTCTATTAATACAGGCGTTATATGAAAAAGTCATTTATCTCAAATTACAGGTTATACTCATCTCACATCCCTGACCCTATATGCAAAAAGCAACCAGTACCGAGGAACTCCCGTAAGCCATTCTCACCTACCGATGGAGGTGTTGCATCTCAGTTTTGTTGGATTTCCAATTAGAAACTCCTGAGTAACCCCATATATATGTCAATTTTTTTTTAAAACCGATTTGTTGTCATTGCCAAGGACCACTTTAGCATGATGGTTCACATGTTCAACTCGGGAGGTGACAAGACCTGTGATCAAGCCAACCGCAGGACGTTGAATGGCCATCCAACTTTACTTCCCCTGGCACCAGTCTGTTTTATCTGCCTCCATAAAGGGAACTATAGTGACACAAAATGCAGAATTTTTTTTTTGCTCTAATTGCTACTTATTCTTTGGTAGACTTATGACCTTTTTATCTCTATCAAGTCTATGAAGTACAGTACTAAAGTAAAAAAAAAAAATATTTTGAGGTAAGATTGGAGGATTGTAATTTTGGATATCTTCCATATCATTATCTGTCTAACCTCACAATTTCACCATGTAGCATTACAATGTGATTTCTATATAATTTATAAAAAAGTACCAAAATGGCCACCAAAAGTAAGGACAACGAAGTAGATGCAGTGGGAAATGAGGTGCATAATGCTGATTATGTCAGTGTGGATTATGTCCTCATAGTGCATAATAATCCCATGTAGGATACGTAGTCAGGTAGTCAAGGAAAGATGAATACCATGTGCAGGACACATCGCAGTAGGAGGAGAGAATACCAAAAAATATTTTCTTGGCAGACTAGATAGACACAGACCACTGAGGAGACCAACAAAAGATTGGAGGAGGATCTCAGACAAGAGGGAGTGAATCCTGAAGATTTGATAATCCTAGAACTGGACAGAAGAGCATGGAAAACCTATCAAGGCTTTTCATGGGACAACAGTGGCCCCAAAATCAGTGGAGTAAATAAGAGGTAAGTATGATAAATTAATATTTGCTGAAAAGAAATAAATGGCACTATAGTGAAATTCCAAATCAATAGCGGTGCCAGTATTAAGTTAATACCCCTTACGTATGTCCGTAGCCACATTTTAAGCCAAAGTAATACTATAGTTTCAGGATGGTCATTCTCCACTTCCTCAAGCATCTTGCCATTCACTCTCATTTTCAACGTACCACCATCAACATTCGATGTACATCTCTTAACATTACTTACACCAAATTCATTCATAATCTCTTTTCTCTCACACCCTTAAAAACTCAGTCACAAACTGCTTCGGTTTATCCTTGCAATCAGAATGTAGTGAAATTTCATCATCTGCAAAATGCGAATGATTCAATTTACATTCACACTCACTAACTGTCTGACTATTATAGGAACCTTGATGATTTATTATTCACGTTACACACTAGGTAAATTAATTATAATATAACGTGACCTATCATGGCGATTAATATTTTTCCTTACTCATTTAAGTACTTTCAAGGCCTTGGTATGGAAATTAATACAAGAATCACATCTAATGTATACTTTTGAGAAAATAGGGCCTGGATATCAACACAACAGGCAACAGAGGCAGGTAGGGGGAGTTCATCAAAAACAGTGACCTCATGTAAGCATGGGCTAATAAATATGATGAAGATAACATCTATAATTATGACCAACATACCTCGACATCGATTTCGCACTGCACGATCTCTTGCACTAGAGGATGCTTCACTACTTCACGTGCGATACCACCGTCTCCACCTCCTATAACAAGCACCTGTGAACGAACTATGAGATAATAGCCAATCCTCATATACAAACACCCCTCCTTACAAACAACCGAATTACAGACATTCACAGCTACAAACAAAAACCTACTCATTATACACCCATGTATTAATGTATGTATTACTGTACTCTACTGTATTATTACATTATTATTACTGCATTAAACTTCATTAATACCATATAATTTATGTTTTATGTAGTAGCTTAAGTATTGTACATTACTGCATATGTATGTACTGTACATTACTCTTTTACCTAAATAAAACTTATGAACATTCTACTTACGATTGTACTACTGGAACCTAACTCGTTCCTAAGTTGGGGCGAATCTGTATAACAAAATCTGAATTCTCAGCCATGTATCAAGTTTGGTCATAATAGATTTGCATAAAGACACTTTGACAGGTAGGAGGAAGGTACTGCCGAAATGTAGCGGTAGTACACTTAACGTGGGAAGTGATGGACCCCACATTCAAGCCTACACCAGGGCGTTAGGAAGGGAATCTAGCCTTAATTCAAGGTAAACTATATTAATATTTGTTAATCCATTGCCTCTAGGACCTTAAATGCTACTAGATGTAGCTTATACATGTCAACTTAATTTAAAATATTAACTCTTACCTTTTTTGGATTAGGATGGGAATTGAGAGGTAAAAATGCCAGCATCTCTTGGTAAGAGAATTCGTCCCGCTCTGTAAACTGGATGGCCCCATCCAACACCAACACTTTCCCATAATGAGTGCTGTAAGGACAAGGAGAATTGCAGAAATGCAAGGATAAACTCAATTACTTTATATATTAATGTTGTGGAGGGTACAACATCAAAGAATAGCCCCAACGTATTCCCTGTGTGTCGTAAGAGGCGACTAAAAGTGGATGGGGCAAGGGGACTGGGAATCCCACCCTTGTATTAACCTCCCGCGAGACGTCAAAGAAGAAGGGGAGTAGAGTAAAGGGGAGAATAACTTCTCCCCAAACTCTAGTTTTGGGGTGCCTAAATGTGTGCGGTTGTAGTACGACAGAGAGCAAAATATGTGAGATTGGATATATGTTTGGTAGGAGGAGGATGGATGTACTGGTATTGTGTGAGACGAAGATGGAAGGAAAAGGACGAGTAGCATTTGGTGATGTGACAGGTAGGATGTCTGGGGTTGTAAGGGGGAGAGAGAGAGAAGGTGTGGCATTATTGCTGAGTGAATGGATGGTAAATAAGGTAGTGGAATGGAACGAAGTGTCATCTAGGTTGATGTGGGTGAGTTAGGATAGGTAGGGAATGTTGGGCCTTTGTTAGTGCGTATTGGCCAGTATGTGAGAGAAGTGAGGAAGAGCGGGATGAATTCTGGAATGAGTTAACTAGGTGTGTGGATGGTCTGAGTAGAAGAAACTATGTAGTTGCGTTGGGTGACTTGAATGCCAGAGTGGGTGATGGAGAGGTAGAAGGTGTTGTAAGAAAGTATGGTGTACCAGGTGGGAATGAGAGTGGCGAGAGACTGTTAGATATGTGTGTGAAGCAAGAGTTGGTGATAGGTAATAGTTTTTTCAAGAAGAAGTTAATAAGTATACATGGATGAGAACGGCAAATGGAAGAGTGAAAGAATGAGCAGTGATGGACTATGTGTTGGTAGCAAAGAGCATGACTGGTAGAGTGAAAGATGTGCATACATTTGGGGGTGTGGCTGCTGGGATGTCTGATAATTTTTTGGTTGAAGCAAAAGTGGTAGTAGCAAAAGAATGGGGAAATAGAATGGAGGGATGTAGAAGGGAAATGGTGAAGGTGGAAGAGTTGAAAAAGCCAGAGAAGAGACAGGGATATCAGGACAGGTTGAAAGTGGCATATGACATGGTGAAAGAAAGAGAAGTTGGGGAATTAGAGGAGGAATGGGGGTTGATGAAAGAATGTTTTGTGGGACATGCAAGTGATGTGTGTGGAAAAAGGTTTGTTGGAGGTGGCATGAGGAGGGGCAGCGAGTGGTGGAATGAAGGTGGAAGAGAAAAAGAGGGCTTTTGAGGAATAGCTGCAGTGTAACAGTAGGGAGAAGTATGAAAGATATAGGGAGAAAAATGTGGAAACCAAGCGGAAGGTAGAGAAGGAGAAGAGGTGGGCAAATCTTAGGTGGGGACAGGATCTTAGTATGTCATATGAGGAGAATAAAAAGAAGTTTTGGAATGAAGTAAGAGAGTAAGGAAGGGTGGATTGAGGATGGAAGATACAGTGAAAGATGTGAATGGAAAGATGTTAAGAGGGAATGATGCAAGGAAAAGATGGACAGAATATTTTGAGTGCTTGCTGAATGTTGAGGAACATAGAGAGGCAGCTAAAGTGGCAGTGGGGGGCGTTCAAGTGCCAGTAATGGGAGATGAAAATGAGAGAGAGATTACACGAGAGGAGGTGAAGAGGGCATTGTATCAAGCAAAAGCAGGTAAAGCACCCAGAATGGATGGTGTGAGAGCGGAGATGTTGAAAGAAGGGGGTGTGACTGCATTGGAATAGTTAGTGAGAGTGTTAATATATGCTTTATGTTGTCAATGGTGCCAGTGGACTGGGTGATTGCTTGTATAGTGCCCCTATACAAAGGTAAGGGAGATGTGTATGAATGCAGTAATTTTAGGGGTATAAGTTTGTTGAGTGTGGTAGGAAAAGTGTATGGTAGGATACTGATTAATAGGATTAGGGATAAGACAGAAAATGTGATTGCGGAAGTGCAGAGTGGTTTTAGGAGAGGTAGAGGTTGTATAGATCAGATATTTATAGTTAGGCAGTTATGTGAGAAATATTTAGCAAAGGGTAAGGATGTGTATTTTGCATTTTTGGATCTTGAGAAAGCTTGTGATAGAGTTGATAGAGAGGCAATGTAGAATGTTTTGAGGTTATATGGAATTGATGGTAAACTGTTGCATGCAGTGAAGAGCTTGTATGAGGGCAGTAGAACTTGTGTTAGGGTAGGGAATGAAGTGAGTGAGTGGTTTCCAGTGAGTGTGGGACTGACAGGGATGTGTGATGTCACCATGGCTGTTCAATTTGTATGTTGATGGAGTCGTAAGAGGTGAATGAACGAGTGCGTGGTCGAGGTTTGAGAATGGTAGATGGGGATGATAACGAGTGGGAGCTGAATCAGTTGCTGTTTGCAGATGATACTGTGGTGGTGGCAGATTCAGAGGAGAAACTGTGTCAGTTAGTGTCAGAATTTGGAATGGTGTGTGAGAGAAGGAAGTTGCAAGTGAATGTGGGAAAGAGTAAGGTTATGGGGTGTACAAGAAATGAGGATGGTGCTGGATTGAATGTTATGTTGACTGGAGAGACACTTGAGGAAGTTGATCAGTTTAAGTATTTAGGCTCGGTTATAGCTTCAAATGGTAGAGTGGAAGCAGATGTGTGTCACAGAGTGCATGAAGGATGTAAAGTGTTGGGTGAGTTGAAAGGAGTGATGAAAAATAGAGGGTTGGAAATGAATGTTAAGAAAGTATTGTATGAGAAAGTGGTTGTGCCAACTGTGATGTATGGATCAGAGTTATGGAGTATGAAAGTAAGTGAGAGACGAAAACTAAATGTGTTTGAGATGAAATGTCTGAGGAGTATGATTGGTGTATCTCGGTTGGATAGGGTTAGGGATGAAGTGGTGAGAGCAAGAATGGATGTGAGGAGAGAATTTGCAGCCAGAGTAGATATGAATGTTCTGAGATGGTTTGGCCATGTGGATAGGATGGATGATGAAAGACTGCTGAAAAAGGTGATGAATGCGAGAGTTGATGGGAGAAATGCTAGAGGGAGGCCTAGGCTTGGGTGGATGGATGGAGTAAGGAGAGCCCTGAATGATAGGAGGATGGATGTGAGGGAAGCAAGTGAGCGTGCTAGGAATAGGAATGAGTGGCGAGCAATTGTGACGCAGCTCTGATGGGCATCTGCTGTTACCACGGGGCTGCATCTTACAGAGGTAGCCCTGCGGTAGGGGCAGTAGGAGGAGTTAGCAGTTATGAAGAAACATAGGTTGTGGAAGAGCCGGGAGGATGGGCTGTGGCACTCCAACAATGCCATCTGAACGGTCGCTAACTCCCTCGTCATTGCCCATAGAGCAAAGTAATCCCCTTATTGTTTCTTTTTTTATGTTAGCTACCCACCAATTGAGGGAGACAGCCAAGGAAGATAGATAATAAAAGAGCAAGGAAAGATATAATTACTGTACACTTATACCACTGACACTATCTACAAATTCTAAGTAAACTTTTGAACTGTACCTTCTGTTAAAAAATATGTTAGTTAAAAGGATGTTTTCTCTTATTTTTGGCTCCACGCATCCCAGGTTTCTACAGAGGAGGTACAGCAAATAGAGAATCAACATGCTGTCACATATATTATGTACTATACATATATCCTCCATGGTTAACACATGGTCGACAAGACTATTGAAGCAACACTATTCGCTACTGATTTATGTTAATGCAGATAATTCATCACTAACAATCGTGATGATTGCAAGGTTAGTAGCCGAGTCAAAGTCTAATCCCGCCATATTTCTATTTTTTGTTGATCAATATCATATTACTGTCTTGTCCTTAAGCTGCTACTTTTTATCTTTGTCTTCATGTTTTTTTGGTGCCTGGGTCTGTTGAGGGCAATATTGATTGCCTGTCCCAGTGTTACACTCAAAAAAAAAAAAAAAAAAAATCATTATGTCCAGAAGCATCACTTCTTCTCAAACAGAATTCATATAATTCTTAATCTCTCCCTCCCCTAAATAAAGACAATCTTCTGGTCTGTACATACAATAAAAAATAACAAACAAACCTTTCAAATATCAGTATGTCCTGAAAATCACTTTTCTTTTCAAACAGAACTTTCTTCACTTGTAAAGAAAAGGCTTGTCCTGGCCACATGGGGGACCTCTCAGTAAACCAGCCTTGCAAATTTTGGTTCATTATCCCTGAAAATAACGTTTAACTAAATATCACAAAAACCGTAAATGAATGTAGCAGTCTAAGATTAGCAATGGCATGCACTCAGGGTAATGATCATGCCTGCCAAAATCAAAGTCCTTTGCAAGAAAGTAACGTCCTAGCCCTAAGTAAAATAAAAGAAAAAAGGAGTCTGTAACGTAACACTGATCACATATACAGCAGATATTTATAAATATAGCAAAAATTTTAATTTAATAAATAGAGTTTTCCCCTTACACATATACTTGAGATACAGTACTTAAAAATAACATGAGAGGGAAAATGTACGTATGAATATTTATATACATATATGTGTACTGTACTGCATGTATGTATATTCTCTGCATGTTGGAAGAGGCACCTAAGAGAGATAAGCGAGTGTAGGTTTCACATTTACTCCATCCATGACTTCCCTTTCTTGCAGCAACACAAAAGACAAATGGTTGATGCATTATCCTGAACTTCTACTAATGCAAGTGCTCAGGCTTCAGGTCTAAAATATAAAAATCTATAAATTAATGCTGGTGAGGTTGCTATATATATATTTTTTTTCAGAGGAAAGCCTTTCTTATTTATCTTCTCTTCATTTGCAAGCACATTTCTTTCTCTAATTGCCATTACAATGATCCTTATGAGAATCCTATGGGCTAGCAGTGGTTGACTTTTAGCAAATTATTGATTTCCTGCTCCTCTTCTTCCACCTGGAAAGGCCCCAAGATCAAGATTTTTGTCCAAGGATGAGTATGCAGGATACACCAACAGGAATGCTTCAGCTTTTTGTCCCTGAGCTTTGGTAGTCAAGGATTGGTGTCAGGGCCGTTGCCTCGAAGCAATGTCTCTTGCGATGTGGACAGATTGGTTTACATCATGGATTTCCTTTCTACTGAGGGCTAGGACAGTACCTTCATGTAAAGGAATTTGGTTTTGACAAGAGTGACCATTACTCTGAGTGAATGCCCTTTCTAACCTCAGACCGTGGTAGGTCTCGAATCGACGACCTGAGGAATCAAACTCAAATGTTCTACCACCCTGCTATGGTGGCCACACGGCCTTAGTGAAATTATTTAAGTTTATTCTTTTTACAGAAAACATTCCAAAACTCAAATGAAAACAGAAAAGAATCATAATTTATGTCTTGTAGCACTTTCAATCATTCATTTCCATAGTTAATATATTACGTCATGTGTGGTCGCCTTGGCAAAGTGGGAGCTCTTGCAACTTTGAGTTGTCAGGTCAAGGAATCATGGCTCGCCACAGTCCGAGGTTAGAATGGGAATTCACTCAGAGTAACAACCACACATGCCAAAACCAAAGTCCTTTGCAAGAAGGCACTGTCCTAGCCCTTAGTAAAGTAGGGGGTCCTAAAAGTATAAATGATTACATATCAAGCTACGTAACAAAATGAAGCCTATTCTTTTCTGTTTGCAAAATGGTACCATATCCCACAAAAAAATAAACTTTGTTTTATGTGTCCCTTTAATCCCCAAGATGGAGAAGGACAGTGTGGAAGGTAAATTAATGCTAGATGCCCTTCCCACTGCTCTGCGGTGGGCTCAGTGCAGGTCTGTCGACTACCGGGTTGAGCACGCTGGCCACATAAGTGACCTCGACTGAACAAAAAAGGGTAAAGCAATCATAACCTTCAGGTTGGTTTGGTCGTACTTGTCATACTCTTTGGGAAAAGAAAATACAGTGGAGGGGATTCCCATTCCCCTTGCTCTGCTCCATTTAGTCAACTCTTATGACATGCAAGGGAACAAGGGGGAAGTATTCTAGCTCCCTCCCTCAAGGAGGGGAGCTTTACTTTATCCAGAGTAATGCATTTGTATAATATTTTCACTATATAATCAATTACTGAAATACAAAAACCTTACGGACTAATCCTGACATATTTTTAAGTCTCCATTACATTAAGTATTCTTTCAGCCTGCCTTATTTTTATTTTATCATTCTTATGTCTACCTTATCCTTAAGCTGCTATTTTTTCTTCTTTGTACATGTTCCTGGGAACATTAGGTACAATTTCCTTTGCCTGTCTCAGTGTCACACTTACAAAAAAAATATCACAGATCTAGTCAATATATCCATAGGGACGTTATAAATGAGTTTTATAAATCGCTTGGTTGAGTTTTTTGAACAGCACACAATATAATTCTTCCATCAGATGAAAAAAAAAAACCGTAATCTTAATCCAACCTAACATAATTTAGCAGTAGAAAGGTGTTTGATAAAACACACAAACTATTCTTTCACAAGGAAAACATATAACACAAGTCTCTTATTCCTCTTCGAAACAAATTCTCTTAAAACATGTTATTATATCTTACTTTTACTGGTATTTACTCCTGCACGAAATCTAAAATCTTACTAACTTTCGAAAGCCACTTCTTTCCTTATAAGCTTCTGAATCTATAATCTCTTTTTTCTGCTCAAAAGATTTTAAGTTCTATAGGAAGGATGACTTTCAAATTTTGGAGTTCATTGACCTCAGTGACTGCAATTCCTCCTCTGAATTTTTCTTTAAAAAGAATGTTTTTCCTTTGACTCTGCCACCCCCTTTTGGAGGGGGAATATGATTTTTGTGTAAGATATATGTCATCTGTACTAGTAATAATAAGATAATGATGTGGTGAACACCAGTTTCTTATACTGATATGTCGTATGACCATTTCATAATAGTAATAATATTAATACTAACTTGTCTTTTTACATATTACTGTGTAATAATAATAACGACAATAATAATAGCAAGTTGGTTTCATATTTAACAAAGTATTATAATAATAATAATAATAATAATAACTTCTTTCATGATATCAGTATCAATATCCATTACTAACAAGATAAAAAATAGCAACAATAACGACATTTAACCTGAAAATTATATTTTTCAACAAAATACCATATCTATATAAAATTGACAGGGTAACAAAAACTCACCCTTTGGTAACATGAGCAGGGTGGAGGGGAGGGAATCACGAAGAATGACAACTTTGACTCGGCTATCCCCTTACAAGGGAGATTGAAGCCACTCTATATGTATGTAACAACAACTGCAATAAGGGAAAGTTGGTAGCAAAGTTTCATTAAAAAATATGCATACTCCACTGACCTAACTGTTGCACTACATCAGAAATTGAAATGAAAGAGGTGTAGCCATTTCAATTCTTCCCTATTCTTTTTAGTTGCCTCCTACAGCAATGAGTTACAGTGAAGTTCTTTGTCACCTTCCACCAGGGATGAAAAATAACTTCTTTTTTTTTTAAGTTTTTGTGTCACTATTAGTCCCCATCTGGGGGTAGACACAGACGGACTGGAGCTGGGGAATTAAGGCTGGATATCCTTCCGATCCACCATGGACTCAAATACGGGTCCATCACATCCCAAGTCGAGCGTTCTACCCATATGCTACAGCGATCTCTCAAAATAAAACTTGAATAAATTTTAAAAAACTTCCTTATGGACTCTGAGCTGTTCAGCCAGGTAACTTAAAGGAACAACAACAACAATAGTAATAACTAAAACAAATCATTTTTCTTTTAACAAATACTGCCTCCTACAATTCAGCATTGACTTTTTACTCAAGCGCTTACTCTGCTACTTCTGCCTTGTCATAAGTGCTAGATAAGATCAAATTCTAAGTTTGCACACATATCAAAACTACACCTCAGGATTCCCTGGTTTACTCTAATCACATTCAAGGGAATTTGTATAGCCCATCTGTTTGTCATACTCCATCTCTACAATGCATCTTGGTTTCCTGGATATCAAGACCCAAGCTACATTAAATTTTATTCACCTCATCCTTCCAATATGTTTCTTGACCTCGATCTGGCCCTAGTACCTCATCAACTTACTCCCACATACTTGCAAATGACTCTGATTCGTCAGGTCGTTGGTTTGAGACACACCACGGTCTAAGGTTAAAATGAGAATTCACTCAGGGTAATGGTTACACTGCCAAAAGCAAAGCACTATCCTAGCCCTTAATAGAAAAGGGAGTCAGTGACGTAAAACCGTATCATCATGAAAACCCTTCATTCTCTCAAGTATCCTGCAATCAACTTGCCATCATTAAACAACATATCACAAACATCAAAAAAACTGACACCAAGGCACAATACCCTCAGAGCACTTGCCCATACAACATTCAGATATAACTATCCTACCTCCTAACTAACAGCCTTCCTCCCTACCTTCTTACTTACATAGCTACCAATCTACTTGCAACCAACCTATCTACCTACCTACCATGCTACTTACATGAAATAATTTATCATATACAAAGAAATTACAACAGTATACAAATAATACATACACTCGCTCAGTCCTGGAATATGCAAGCCCTATCTGGGCTTCAAACCTCACTAGAGCAAACCATAACATCCTACAGACTATACAACACAAAACACTAAAAACAATCACAGGCTGCACAGCTACAACATCCACAGACCACTTACACTAAAAAACTAAAGTTCTCAAAGTCAAGGACAGTTGGGACATGAGGACACACAAATACTTGCTGCAGCCTCCACAAACCAACTCCACATTACAGAATAAAAACACACACGCCAAGGAACATTCAAACAACACTCAACACACAAATACTGTCATCTCCTCCCATCCGCCACCCCAAAACAGTTCTGCAAACTTCTCTATATCCAGTTATCTCACCGTTCCATCCAGTCACTCAGTGACAGCACACAGCTGCAAGCACAACTTCTTGATATCAGTCCTTCCGATTCCTCCCTTCACATGAAGCTAATCGTCTTTTTCTTTGCCTTCTTTCTACTACAAACACTACTTAAAACTCTCAAATACTGCACTTCACCTTTCCCTTTCAAAATAAGTCTCACCCAATGCTAACGAATCCATCTTTCTTCTCATAATTATACTACCAATCTCCTCCATTCCCGTCACTCGTTTAACAATTGCTGACATTTGGAAACCTATTTACTAAGATTCTGTCAGGATTTTTCATATCAAAAACCCCTCTTTATCATTGATTCTGTACAGGAGGGAAAATCAATGGGGTAAATTCATAACAAAAATATACCATACAAAATATCAGCCCCTTCTCAAATTAAATTACCCACTGTTCTATGAAAGACCAGAAGGGTGACATGCACGAATTTGATTCGTCAGGTTGTGGGTTCGAAACTTGCCACTGTCTGAGGTTAGAAGGAGACCTTCACTCAAGGTAACAGTTGCACTTAGCAAAACCAAAGTCCTTTTCAAAAAGGCACCATCCTAGCCCTTAATAGAAGAGGGAGTCTGCAATGTAAAAATGGATCATCAGTGCTTCAATAATAACTAGGATATTCTTTTACTGATCATCACCTTGAGGTAATTAGGAGGCTTGTGTGACCCTATGACTCCTTGAGTAAAGCTATCAAACGAATCAGATTCAGACAAGGTCACCCATGGTTGGAAGGTCAAAGCTGAGGGTCGCTTCTAAAAATAATTTAAAGTTCTCGACAGCAAATAAGGTGGACAGTTACTTCCATCTCCATTGCTAAGTAAGAATCACAGGGAAAGAAAAATAATCATAAGGAAGGGGGAATAAGATTTACAGGAAAGGGTGAATAGGAATCATGGGAAATGCAGGGAAGGAGAAATAAGAATCACGGATGAGGGGAATAGGAATCATACGGAAGGTAGACGAAAGCTGCAACAGATCTCTTGATTCCAATCTTCTTCATGTTCTTGCCATTACAATCAGCTAATTGATATGTGAAGGATCGTGCACATTTTGGAGCACAAAGTCAAGTACATGGTTACATAAACACACACTGGTGTGTCTGTTTTCGTGGACCAGTAAAAATGCATAAATAACAGAGCGAAGATTATCATCTTCAACCTCGAGAAGTAGCAACCTCCACTGTAACCAGGATGCTAAATAGCAAGTGTTTTGTAATGCTGGTCAGTATCAGAAAACTAGAATACCATAAGAGATACTCAAACACAGGCAGTTAGTCACAATATGATAATCGATTTTATATCAGGGACTCCTTATTTTACTAAGGGATAGCACATTGCCTTCTTGCAGTGGACTTTTGTTTTGGCAAGTGCAACCATTACCCTGAGTGAATGCCCTTTCAAGCCTCAGGCTGTGGTGGGCCATGAACCCATGACCTGATGAATCAAAGTCGCAAGTGTTTTCACTCGGCCATGGTGGCCATAAAAGTCACAATAACTATAATGGAAAAAATCTGAACCAATATCATCAACATTAAATCATATAATTGCTAAATAACTTGTCAAAAAGACACCAATAATCATACCACAGGAATATTGATCAAGGAAGAAGGAGCATACACAAACACAAGTCTGAATAATCTATCAAATACAGGCAGTCAAATTACAACTGGGATCTGATCAGATCGACTGGTCATAAGTTGAACCTGTCGTAAGTCAAGCCATTAAATCAAAGGGAAAATACGAGTATGGGAGCATAGTGTAGTGTACACTAACATCACGTCATCTTTAAATTATACTGTTGTGTATTGATTTTATCATTTACAGTGCCATTTTTTTAAGTTCCTTATTATTATAACCAATCTACAAACATTTTCTTGGTGACAGTAAATCATAATAAAAAATAAAATTAATAAAACATCTTACACACTGTGTAAGCATTGGTCTCTCTCTCTGACTTTCTTTAGTTCACTGTCAGGGACCTTTGTTGTTCTTTTATTTAATTTTAGACAGATATATCTGTTAATTCAAGAAAATATTAATATTCTAGGTAAGCTAAATATCTGTTCACTGTAAGTGTATGTATATCCATCTTTATCTGCTCAGTTACATGTCTACTTATAAGTGTACTCTTAACTTTGTAACAGAATAGCCATTATATGAAATAAAAAACTTTATTTTCATTTTTTATTGAAATTTCTATTTAATAATTTTTCTCTTTTCTTCACAAGGAAACAACTGCATCAACATCAGTAAAAATATTTTCTCTGGAGAAAAATAAAATACCTAAAACCAACTTAGTTCATAAAAAGGCTTTGAACCTCAATATCCATAAATACAAACTTCATGTATTCACTATTTGAAACGCTTAATATTATACCGGGGTATGTACCACAGCGGCCACTGAGCACCTACAGACACCAACATGTGATACACGTTCGAAGTGAGAATTTGCTCAAAATCAGTCTGAGAAAGGGTCAAAACTTCGTTTAACTATACCTATGGTTACCATGATATAAAAGCTTTCAAGTTGCAATACTATAAACGCACTTTCTGGCCTGTTATAGTTTTGGCACTTAGCCCTGTATAGTCCTAAGTGCTTCATTTATAAAATAACCAGATGGTGTAAGAAATATCATATTTGTGTCTTGTTGAAAGTTTCATTAAAATTAAAGTTTTAAATTTCTACAGTATCAGAGTAACCTAAAAACTTCTTAATTCGTGTTAAAATCTATTCTTCAAATATATATACGGCACTATCTATATGATAGTACCACACATAGACCATGGATAGAGTGCCATACATGGCCCCCATATAAAGAATATCTTTAAAAAATCATTCCACACCTCTACACGTATAATTTGGTACATAAAAAGTCAACACAAATAACTATGTATGTTATAAACATACGGTAGGTAAAATATATCTGGATATACATTTTTCAAAATTCCTTAAGTTTAGTTACCTGGTTAGATTAATATCTAAATGAACATTTAAACTGGGTTTTTAGCAAAGCTGATACATACCTGAGCGATTTTATGGAAATAAAAGTATTGAAAGGTATGAAGGCGCACACAATTAACAAGTAAAACAATATTT